>JAABKJ010001318.1:0-30991 GCA_011634705.1 Andricus grossulariae | reverse complement strand
CTCTTCCACTTTCTCTTCTATCATATTCTCTACCCTCTCCCAAATACCTTCAATCTCGACCCCCCCCTCCCCCCGACAACTACTTCCATTTCCGCCCTGCCCTCCATCTTTTCAAATCTTTTCTACGTCCTTTCCTTCCACCCCCTAATCTGCTCTGCCATCTGCTTTATTCTAACTTCTTTTTCTTTCCGACCCCTCTCTGATCCTTCTACTCTCTCCCTTAGCTCCTTCACCTCCTTTTCCCATTTCTCATCTCTGATTCTCAATTCTCCCTCATGCCTTTTATCTGCTCCTTAGTCCCCCTTAGGTCCTCCCTCAGCCCCCTGATCTCGCCTAACAGCATCCTGAGAGCCTCCTTCTCCAAGTTTCAGTCCATTTTTTAGGGGCGTGACCTACGTGTTCTCCCGCTTTTTTTAAACAGACTCTCTACCTCGCTGTTCTCCGGACTCTCTTGGCTGTCTCCCTTCCTCTTCAAGAGATCCTCCCCGTCACTTGCGCTAGACACTCTCTCCCTTTCCTTCTCGCTTCCTTCGTTCCCATCGTTCTGTTTTCTCCCTCTCCCCGACGCACCGCTCGACATGGGACCACGCACTGTTGACCATCGTGGCACGTGGAAAATTCCCTCCCCGTCAATTTCACTACCAGCACTGCCAGCACTCTCAGAGCCCACCTCCCGCTCTGCCGTCGGTAACTGGGACCTCTCCATGCAGTCCCCTCCGCAACCGACAGATGTCTCTGAAAAAGAATGCCGTCACAATTCACCCCACACAACCCTACTCACATCCTAGGTTTCCACCCTCACACTCCACTCACACCTTCCACACACATTCCGTAAAATCCTCTCACCACCTGTCACTGAAAACGTTCTCACTTCCGCCACCAACATGCAAGTCCGATATTTGTTTGTAGTTTAACATAAATTACACTGGATTTCAAGTAGAAAAGTTTAATTGAGCGAGAAATCAAGAAAACTAACCTACAAACAGCTGTACTCACGTTAAAATTCGAAACTTCATACAGTGAATTTTAGAAAAACATTCCACCCGTGCGTCGCCCTTTAATTATAAATAACGATTCATTTGACGAGTGTTAGGGGTTTTACTTTTTTTTCTTATGATTATGTAAAAAGCAAAATTAGGCACTTTTATTAAGAAATTAAATCTAGTATTTATTTATTACTACTTACAGATTATTTAAATTTCACGAGAAAATAACAAATGACTTTTTAAATAGGGAATAAAAATTTTTAAAAAATATTATGAATGGATTCCAAATTAACTTTTGAAATTATTTGAACTTTATCCTAATCTCGTAGGATGTAAAGAAATAAAGTTAAATAAGATTTTATTTAAAAAGTTTACATTTACCTCTATAGGTGCGGATTTTATTTTTTTTATCTATTTCATACAAAAATCTATTTATCATTAGATTAATGTAAGAAAACAATTAAATAAATAATCCTTTTTCAATAATAATGTATATATATATATATATATACATGTGTGTGTGTATCAAATTCTATGATATATATCAGGCTGTGTATAGATGTCCGGTGCCGGGCGCTATGTTGATATCCGGTAGATTGTTCCGATTGGTTACACGGCAGTGGGCGGGGTCTGCCGAACAGAAGCATGTATGGCGTTCGAATTGTTAGTACATTTCATATTTTAATAATAGATTTAATGCTTTCACGATGATTCGTTATGATAAATTTAAATTTAAAATTTAAAGCTTTTTCGGGTTTCAATCGTGTGCAAAACTACGTCGGCAAGATTCGTAGTTTTGCACACGATCGAAACCCGAAAAAGCTTCAAATTTTTAATTTAAATTTATCATTTCTTATTTTCTTGAGACGTACACGAGGCATAACCTCAAATTGAAGTATATAATTTGAAAGGAGAATATAAGTGTAACTTTTTTCACACACTTGATTATGTAATTGTTTATTAAAAATGACTTATTTGGTGTTTCCGATTCTATCTTTTCTTGTACATTTACTTTATTATTCTTTTATTACTAAGAACATTTTTATATAATTCTATTTGTGGGAGTTATTATCTTAGAAGTGTATGAATTATTTGTTTTTAATAAGTTTAACTTGTGTAAGACTTCTGTTTTATTCAAACTACCAAGAATTGTATTTAATGTAAAGAATATTTCTAGGAACAAAATAACTCGCGTCAACGATAAATATTAAATATAAAATTATTATTGTTATCTACAACGAATGCAAATCGAAACACCAACTAAGTTCTTTTATATTTATGTGCAATGAACAATTTAATATTGAACTATTAATGAAAATGAGTACTTACTATAAAATTGATTTCGAATTGATTTTTGAATATTTTAATTCGAAAATTAGGGTTCCATCATTTATTGTTTTATCATTCTGGAAAACACTATCCTCGTCGCATCGAATGCCCTTTTCTAGACATTTTTCCAGTACATATCTAAAATGTCAACAGTTTTTAATCGTATCTCATATGAATTTCTTATCCAAATTTAATCATACGCTTTCCTGAATTATTCAGATCAACTTTACTTGAATTCATATCGACGCCTTCATTCAATATGAGTCTATGTGCTGACAGTGCCGTGTATGAGACTATGCGCTGTGTATAAGCATAGAGAATAGTCTCATACAGGGCGCTGTCAGCACATAGACTCATATTGAATGGAGGCGTCGAAATATGAAAATAAATCAGTAAACTAGGTAATATTAAATAATGATTTCCATTTTCAAACATTTATATTATCTATCCACCCTAAATGTGACATTCAGATAAATATCTAGGATAGATATATAATACACATGTTACATTTCAATACTACATATACGGTGAATGACAACTCATATTTCTAATATCGGTGTTTAACCATTTGATAACGAAGTTCGTGTATCCCTCCATGTTATTTCCCACAAAGATTAGACTAAACAATCTGCAACGTGATCCCTCCTTATCTTTAACTCTAAAAGAAAAATACCAATTCGATTTCGATAATTTGTAGCGACACTCGTTTATTACAAAATAAACCGGTTTTATCCTCTTCCTGAGAGATTTCTGAAGAAGAATTATTTGAATCGAAAAGGAAGAGACAAGTAACGGCACGAGTGTTGATAACGATAAGAATACAAGGATCTTCAAAAGTGTTTTGGTCCTCGTTAAATTTGTGTCATGACGAGTCTCGAGACAAGTGGAAGGATAACCTCTTAATTTTCCTGACACTTTCTGAAGCCTCAACTCCGCCTTCGGATTACCCTAATAGTGCTGGACAAAGACTACGACTAGTCTGGTCACGCTTCCTAATTGTGGAATGTCACAAGTATTTCAGAAGGTGCTTTACCAAGTCATCATCTCATTCAGTTCAAGTTTATATAATAAATTTAATTTGACTCTTCTAATTCAATTTTTTTTTTCTCGAATTTATTACAATTTGTATACGAGGATATTTTTGCAATGAATAACTATGTTATATTCAAAGTGTATTTTTGAATAACATTTTTTTCTTATAAGTAAGAGATTTGAATAACCAATTTAATCAATAGGGTTGAAAACTAATTTAATTCATATTTTACTATTGTTTTTTTTAGCATTCATACTAATTTTGAATATAAATTATTTATATTGTATTTATACAAACTTAAGTATGGAGCACATATTTCAAGTCACGCATATGAAAACACTTTTATGCTGCTTTTTTCGGTTGGCAAATAATTGTATTCAGTGGATTAAATTAAGAGAGAAGATTATTTTAATTACTTCCATACACACATTCCTGTTAGGAGCCGTCCATAAACTACGTTCCCAACTTTAGTGGGGAAGGGGTCTCGCCAAACACTGCGATTGGTAACAGGAGGAGATAAGGTTAAGTATGTTTCCTCATGATAAATTTTAACAATGTTTTCTTGAAAATCACTTTCATATTTCCGACTTCACATTCTTTCCCCTGTTCCCCTCTTACCTTTTTTTTTTCTTTTCTTCAAGAACCTTCCCCTTTTTCTCGATTTCTCGCTTTAATACGAGCTAAAAAAATAGATAGCAATAAAAAAAATCTAACTATTTTTGCTGAACAGTTTTTTTGGGTTTAAATGTCTATCATTATATTTTTTATTGAGAATTTATCTCATTTAGTTAAAAATTTGACTATTTGGTTGCCACTTTAATTATTTTGTTTAAAATGCAACTATTTGATTGAAAAGTCATCTTTTTTGGTAAAAAAAATTCAACTACTTGGTTAGGGGTTGAACCGCCTTGTTAAAAATTAATTTTTTTTTTGTTGAAGGTTCATCACTGATTGCAAATTTTCTAAATTTTTGTTTGAAAATTAATTTTTAATCTGAGACTTTAACTATTTCATTTTTGGTTAAAAATTATATTTTTCAGTTGAAAATTCAATTATTTGATTGAAAATTTATGTATTTTGTTCATAATTCGTCTTTTTTGGTAAAGAATAATATTCTTAGTTGAAAAATCATCTATTTGTTTAAAATTAAACTGCTTGGTTAAATGTTGAACTGGTTTGGTAAAAATTCGTTTTTTTGTGAAGACTCATCATTTTAGTTTGAAATTGAATTCTTTGGTTGAAAACTTGACTTTTTGTTGGAAACTCATTTTTTTATAATGAACTGTTTCTTTGCTTCAAATTAGAATATTTTTTGGTTGAAATATCATCTATTACATATTATGTTAAGATATTATCTATTTTAGTTAAAAATGAACTACTGCTTGGTGTAATATTTTCGTGTTGAAAATTCGTGTTTTGTAGAAACTTTGTCTTTTTGCCTTAAAAATCAAAATATTTATTTGTAAATTTAACTTTTTGGTAGCATATTAACTGTTTAGTTGAAAAATCATATTTTCGTGTTCAAAATTGAACTTTTTTGCAAATATTTTGTCTTTTTGGTATCAGAATTCAACAATTTTGTTCAAAAATCGTCTTTTTGGTGGAACATTTATCGTTTTGGTTGAAAATTTAACTATTTGTTTAAAATTTCATCTGTTTGGTTGTAAATTCAACTACTTGGTAGAAATTTGAAATTGACAACTACACTGACTACTACATTGACAGTTACTACCAAATTCAAGACTTTTGACGTAGTTGTCAACTGTCTGCAGTGTTTTTAACGAGCTTTGTGCTAAATAATATTTTTCTAATTTACTGTGGTGCGAAAAATTCCGCAAACTTATAGGTAATCGTCAATATTTAATATTGATAATATATATGATTGCTTGTAAAGCGTTTATATCTGTGCCAATTGACAAAACTTCCTTGCAAAATTCTTAAATTGTAGATTTTCCTGTAAAAATAAGATTCTTTGTGCAGCAAACCAATAATCTTCCATTTATAATCAGAAGCTTTTAAATGTAGCATTGACTTGAACCCTCGAAATTTATAGATATTGCTAATGTCTGTAACAGGAATCTGTACCAAGTTGTTTAAAAAATCTATATTTTCTGTCCTTGTCCTGCAAGAATACTTGTGAGAATATTGTTCAGTCCGATAAAAATAAATGTACGTAAAATACGTCTTCAAATACAATAAAATGAGAATAAACAATAATTGATTCTCTGAACTGTGAGATAAGTTGTTGAACTTGAAACGAAATTTGTCCATAGTCATGAAATGGAATTGAAACAAGGTCTTGAGAAGTTTAAGAAGAGTCTGGTTTGCCGGCGCTATTCTATTATGCATATACGTATAGTAGCACTTGTGAGTGCATACACTTCGCTGTGAGTAAGTGCAACGCAGCACGTAAGCAGGTACTTAAGACACGAGCGTAGGTTGGCAAGCGAACAGGTAACCCGATAATCGGCATATCCACGAAGGGCCTGGTGCACCTATTAAGGCCCAATAACGACACATAATAGCTCCTATGAGCTTCAAGGCATCGCGAACAGCCGTGCTGCGCAACAGAGACCACAAACGTGAAAAAGAGAGAGATGCCAGAAGATCCAAGAAAACACTTGGCTCATTGCAAAGCGTGACTAAGCTGAGAAGTTTCAACTCTAACGTACCTCGAAACTATGGAATTTCTCATTCCGTGACAACACTATGGATTCCAACCCGAGAAAATGACATTTATAGGCACAAACCTTCAAATTTAGTTTTACCTTTCCATAATTCAAATACCCCCGTGCAGAATTTGACTTATTTGAAAAGAGGTGGCCAGAAAGCATTGCTCAGAGAAAACGCTTGGAGTAGGATATTTATTAAGCGAGAATATCGCATGTAAATGCAAAAAAAAGAGTTACTTTAAAATATGTTAATTCTGAGTGACCAGAGCAATCTCAAGACATCACTGTCCCACAGTCTGAGTGTGTTCTGAGTGACTGTCCCACAATGTTCTTTCAAATTATTAACATTATTTATTTGTGATTATGGAGTTGAATCCAAAAATATTGTCTGTTTTGGGGTATCTCATCCTGCTGACGAGATCCATTATATTTATTTCAATTTTAAATATTTTGACAATAATGTTAGGTGTCTGAAATCGTCGAATCCTTTATATGCTGCATTTTTTACTTTCACAACGGTAATTTCAAAAGTGAAAAAATTTTCGTTTTTAAATTTTCAATCCTTAGCTGGAAATTCGACCGTTTACATTTATGTATAATTCTTTCGCATAAAATATGCGTAAAATTTTTCCTATTTGTCACTCGTTCCGTCAAATTGATATAATATGCTAAAAATTCCCCCAAACGTTTTCTCCGTGTCCTCAGAGTTTCTGTTTTTAATGAAACAATGTTTATTTGATGAAACTTGAATTCGGACTACAAACGAAGGCAGAATTTTGTATGAAAAAAATTTATGTATGATTTCGATGCTCAAACGGTTCTCAAATTACAAAAAGGGCGAAAAAACGTAAAATAAACAGTTTTTTCAAAACACTTATACTTAGCTGAATAAATATTCTTTATTATTTGAACAGGGGTAATTTCCTTCATTTTTAATGGAGAAACCATCTGAAAACAAGTTTTATAGTTTCAATGCTGACCATTCGCAAGATAAATAACAAAGAAACCATTTTTTTCTGTACAATTCCTTTGAATTTATTAAAAATCTTTTGAATCCGTTCGAATTTACCAATATTTCCTTGAAGACAGGTAAATTACTTTTAAATTTATTAGAATTCACTTTGAATTGTTAACTTTACAGAAAAGAGGCCCATATTCGAATAATATTGGGTTAATATTTGGATCAGTGTAAAGTTTTTGAAAACTCTCCTTTTTACAATACAACAAAGAATAAAACGTTTAACAACAACAATTAGCAACGGCTAATAACATCCCCTAGAAGTGGATTATAACAACTCTTAAAAAACGGTCAATAACAACCAATGAAACTCTCTAGCAGTGGAAAATAACATCCCCTATCAGCGTTCAATAATAACCCTTTTCGAAAGTGAATAACAAGCCTTAGCTAATAACATCCCCTAGTAACGGAAAATAACAACCGTAAGCAATCTTCAATATCAATCCTTATCACCGCTCAATAACATTCTCTGGCAATGGTCAATAACAACCCCTCATAACGATCAGTACAACTCCCTTCCAAAGGTCAATAACAAACCCTAGAAAAGGATAATAACAAATCTTAGTAACAAACAATAAAACTCCCTAGCAAGGGACAATAACATCCCCTATAGACGGTGAATAACAACCTCTATCTAAGGTTATTAACAACCCTTAGCTAATAACATCCCCCAGTAACGTAAAATAATAACCTTAAGCAAATGTCAACATCAATCCTCAGCACTGCTCAATAACATTCTGTAGCCATGGTAAAAAGCCACCCTTAACAACTATTAATAACAATCCTTATTAACGATTGATACAACTCCCTAGAAACGGCCAGTAACAACCCCTAGCAAAAGTCAATAAAAACCCTTGGCAACGATTAAAACAATTTTCTATCAACAATCAATAACAACCCATAGCAACAGCCAATGACATATCTTAGCAACGGCCAATAACAGACATAAGCAACGATTAATGAAACTCCCTGGCATTCAATAGTGAATATAAACCTTTAGCCAATAACATCTCCTTGTAACGGAAAATATCAACCTTAAGCCAAATTGAACATCAATCCTTAGCACCACTCAATAATGTCCTCTAGCAATGGTCAATAACAACCCTTAGCAACTATTAATAACCATCCTTATTAACAAATAATACAACTTTACAGAAACGGTCAATAAGAACTCCTGACAACGGTCAATAACAACCCTTAGCAACTATTAATATCCATGCTTATTAACATATAATACAACTCCCCAGAAACGATCAATAACAACTCCTAACAACGGTCAATAAAAACCCTTAGCAACGATCAATGCAACTCCCTATCAACAGTCAATAACAATCCTTAGGAACAGCTAATAACATTCTCTAACAACGGCAAATAACAAACCTTAGCTAATAACATCCCCTAGAAACGGTAAATAATAACTTTAAGCAACAGTCAACATCAATCCTTAGCACCGCTCAATAAATCCTCTAGCAATGGCAAATGGAAACCCTTAACAACGATCAATAACAATCCTTATTAACGATCAATACAGCTCCCCAGGATCGGTCATTAACAACCGCTAGTAACGGTCAATAAGAACCCTTAGCAAAAGCTAATTATATCCCCTAGCAAAGAAAAATAACAGCCCTTATCAACAAAACTTCCTCACTACCAATAACAATCCTTAGCAATGGTCAACATCAATCCTTATCCCGAGGGATACTGATTTTGAATAATTTTTTTAATAATTCCCTCTTTTCTTTTAATCAATGACTTGGTTCTTTAAATCAATTAATATTTTGTTAACTTTATTACATGCTTATTTCGAACAATACATCGCATTTTAAGATCATTTTAAAGAAATATTTACTTTTATATTAAAACACATTTTTTTCTGCAGCCGATGTACTTCAATTTGTTTGAAGAAAACATATTCTTGATTGAAAATTTGATTTGACTATATATGTATATCAATTATCTTATTCTATACACAAATCACTTATTTCTCAAAAACCAATAAAAACGTTCCTTCGCATAGTTAATATTTTGCTTACTGAAATAAATATTAATTCGCAACAATAATTTTATACTTTTAATTTTTTTGTTGGACTAAGTAAATTTCATTTGATTACAATTTTTTTTCTTAGTGTATATATATAGTGCCTACGAGAAAATTTTCGCTGATTCATTTTCAGATTTCGAGAGCACCGAAACAAAATAGAAAAAGGTGACATGATAACATGATCTTCCCTTCTGGCTAAATTTTAACCACATGAAGGTAATTTTTTTATGAAATGAAAGAAGAACAAATATCTGTAACGCCTATCGTATATAGAACTTTCCTTCCTTAACAATGGGAAAGGGAAGACCGAAGCGGGATAGGACAGGTATTTTTATTCTTTGAAGTACTCGTCATTTATAATTCTGTAGTGAAATACTAACATGCAAGTTTTTATTTAAATACTGTGAACGTTTACGTTTCAATGTTATAGGAAATTAAATGTGTTAAAACAATTAATTACGAATAAAAAATACCATATAACTTAGGATAAAATCGGAAATACCGTCTTACCCCAGTGTCCCGTCTCGCCACGGTCTCCCCTACTTAATATTCTAAAGTCTTACGAGTGAAATTTCTCAACGAAAAACTATGCATGCGCTCCTACGTGTTTCGAGGGTCTACAGAGTACAGAGTACAGAGTACAGAGTACAGACCACAACTATTAAGTATCGAGGGATATTAGATATTGCAACTACTGCAACCTCGAAGCAATACCTCACATTGTTGTCCACAGTACTTGTCCCGCTGCACCGATAATTTTATGAGGAAACTCGAACTGACGCCACTCTCTTGGGTGCAAGACGCATGTATGCACCTGATTGTGTGAGCATAAGATATATCGATAGATAAAACAGACATATCGATATACTCGATTCACAAGAAGAGAATAATCGAGGAAAACATGTTGCCATTGTCCATACAAGTGTAGGCGGCGCCTATTGTACACTCCTTAAACTTCACTAAACGAGTTTTAAAATCACTTTGAAGTGAAAAAATACTCATTCTAATTATAATTGGATTATTGCCCGCTACCTCAGAACTAATTTCATTAGATTTAATATTAATTTTTCATGTAGAATTCATTTCTGCTTGAAAAATTAGTTCTCTAGCAAAGCAAGAGAGGGATCTCAAATTGATGATCACATTTGACTTTTCTTTTTTTTACTTAATATCGATGCCTCCATTCCAGGCCGCTCAACGACATGTTTAGGCTTGGAGCTATGCAGCGATCAAACGCGACGTAAAGCCATACACTGAACAAACACGATATGGAACTGCATGGAATGGAGGCGCCGATATTGGTATGTATATACACTGAAACTTGGATTTAAGACCGGTTTCGGGCATGACTTGTAGTGGCCTTCAACATAAATCCAGACAATCCCGCGATCCCCTCATCACGAAATTTCTGAGGACATCAGCTCTCGGAACGTCGTAAATCCAGACTTCTCAAATCCAAGTTTCATCGTATTAGGATGATCTAACAAAAATAACATTTTTGGCAGACATTTCTTCATACAAATTAAATATCGGTTTTGATGATAATAGCATTGTTATAATATACCATCTACGTGAAAAATAGCTATTATGTGTTTGTTTGTTTTTTAATCCAAGAAGTATATTCGGCCACATTAGTGTAAACTCCAGGATAGTTAGCTCTGCCACATCCGCAGCCCCAAGATACAATTCCGTAGAGAATGTTGTCGACTACCAATGGTCCGCCAGAATCATTTTGACAGGCATCCTTGCCACCTTTCTCAGTGCCAGCACATATCATTGCAACACTTACGGGTCGAACCTTACTGTAAGCTTTCTTACACAGTTTTCGATCAAGTATCGTAACAGTTGCTTTTTTTAGAGTGTCGGGGTAATTGGATCTGGATCTATGAGCCTAAAAATTTCAGTGTTTTTAGCTAGTACAAATAAGAAATAAATATTTTTGAAACTTTAAAATAATTTAATTTACCTCTGTGCTACCCCATCCAGAAATAATTGCACTTAAACCAGGTTTAGCTTCTGAATTTGCAAGTTTTACTGCTTTGACCTTCTCGGTAAATAGAAAGTTGCCATCTATCTGTCAGAAAATTTACCATTAAAATTTACTTCATTAGCATTATTAAACTCTCTGGTATTGAGTCAGTAAAAATTTTATCGAGAGTCAGTGAGCCATATGGAAATAAGCGAAAATAAGTCACTGCAATTCCAGTCGTCATTCATTCATTTTATTAATGGGTATTTGAAATTCTATTGTTATTTCAGAGGGAACCAATGGAAAACAACTGAAATTCAGTAATTTCAACATTTTTTTTCACAGTTTTTTTTGCGCAACTTTCGTGTGATTGTAGGTGTCACAAAAAACAACGCAAAGTTTTTATTATTGTTACTAACTAATGAGTTAAAATTCAGTAATATCAGTCAAAATCTTGACTCATTTAATTTAGTGACAGTCTTGTCAGTGACTTAAGCGTATAGAATTGATAGTGCATTAAATTATGTTATTTTGAACGAGTTTCATTTAAAATTCTTTAAAATTTCTACAAATACAATTAGAAGTGACGCAATTTCAATAACTTCATATACAAAAATTACAAATTGAAAAAAAATTAGTACTCATCCAGAATTCTAAAATTTTATTATCTTATATTTGACATTCCTTAATCTTAAGATTTTCAAAGCTAAGAATTAAAATTTGTTTATAACTCGATATTTCATATTGTATGATTTCGAATAATTCAAATTCAATATTTGAAATGATTGAATTTTACAATGATTCAATTTTTTAAGTTTCAAATTCATTAGAAATAATTGAAAAAATTTCAATTTAGATGCCTTCTTCTTTGAAAGTGTACAATTCGCAAATAGTGTTCTAAAGAGTTTAAGTGCTCGGAGAAGTTCTCACGAGCATGAGAATATGCTCGACCTTTATGTGTTCTGAGAATTTAATGATCATTTATGAGCATTTTGAATTACGATTTCAAAAAGCCTATATTCTATTTTTAATACCTTACAACGCAAAAATGTCTTCCTGCTTATACTTTTCGCTTAATAGCAAATTGTAATCGTTTAAATAGCTAAAATAATTAAAAATAACCCAAATAATAATTACATTATTTAAATTTGTGCAGTAAAATGTTTCGCCTCAAATTAAAAAGGGCGCTAAATTCAAATTATAAAAGAAATCAAAGTAATAGAATGCATATTTTCACTTTAAGCAGTATGTAATTAAAATCAAATAAATGTTTACTACACTGTGAAGTGTATTTGTAAGAAATATATGTAATAATTCAGATATATATTTGTTTAAAGTCTAATTCGCAAATTGTCTGATTATGAAGGCATTCTGTCTCAAGCTCCCGCAGAATTACTTAATTCTGGTAATTTTGGACGTTCAAACTAATGACAATTGTTTGAATTTGAACTTACTCGATTAAGAGTATTTTTAGCTTTAAATTTTGAAACTATTAAAGCTTTTAATTTGAATTAAAATGGCAGAATATTGAAGTAATCAGTTTAAATTTGTAGGCATTCTAATGATATTTATCAAACATTTTCTTAATTCAAAAACTATTGTAAGCAACATAATAGTTGGCTTCTATATGAAATTTTGCAAACTTGAATTGTCAAAAAGCATGCAGTTGTGATTGTTCAAATATGAAATTGTTCAGTTCGAAGTGCTTTCAATTACGATGTAATTTATAAAAATTGAAATTTTATTTTTGATTAGTTTATTTTAGAATTCTTACTGTTACTTGTTTTTTTTTATCTTTTGCTGAATCTTAGGTGACAACTGATAAACGAGATAATGCACTATTTTACACAGGCTTCAATTTTTTTTTATTTGAATAAATGTACATTTTGATTTTTTCTGACCCGTTTGTGGCGTACGTCGTCCCCGCAAAAGTGTGAGAAAACGTGGTGGTAAGTTTCTGATACAAAGTTTAGTCTGTTACTTCAGGTATCAAATGCTTTCATATTGTTCTAATTTTAAGGCTATATGTCGAAACATACAAGAATGTTTTATATTTAAATTGGTTTTAGGTATAATTATGCTCAAAATCACGTTTTTGTACGCTTTTGCAACTTAAATAACAAATTGCTCAAATTTTCAGTCAATGATAGGTCTCAATCCACATCAGTTTTTAAATCGGATAAAAAGTTGCGAACTGTATTAGTTTTTGAACAAAAAATGTTTTCCATGATACTTTTTTTCCACTAACCTCAAGTAAAGCAATGTCATTTTCAAAGCTCTTCTCACTGTAGCTCGAGTGTCGAATGATCTTCAAAACATTATAAAAACTGCCTTGACTCCTAACTTCGTTGCCAGCACCCACTCTTAAATTTTCTCTCAATTTTCGATCCTTTTGTTGACTGCAAGCATTTTTCCTTTTAAACCATTATATTCATTGGTGTAGTCCTAAAAGCAAAAGTGTCCTGGCGGTACTTTCCATGAACTATAGTTACCATTTAGTGGTATGGGGGGGGGGGGGCTAACAACTAAGGTAGGTAACAAGGGAGGGATTTATAAGTGGAAAGAACGTTACGAACTTTAATAACATTTAGAACTTAAAACCAATAAGAAAATGCAACTATGTGTTGGGGCAAACGTTCATTTTTTTATTGAAAAGGCTACTATTATATTTTTGGTTCGGAATTAACCTCGTTTGGTGGAAAATTCTATTATTTCGTTGAAAATTTATTTATGTGGTTGAAAATGAAACTATATTGTTGAAAAGTTATATTTTTTTGTCAACGATTCAACTACTTTGTTAAAAATTCCTTTTTTTATTTGAATGTTCATCTCTTTGGTTGAAAATTTGAGTATTTTGATGAAAATTCGTTTCAGGTTTGGTTGAAAATAAATTTTTTAAACTGTCAATTAAACTATTCCATTTTTGGTTGAAAATTGAAATATTTGATTAGAAAATTATGTTTTTTATTTGAAAGATCAACCTTTTAGCTAAAAATTCATGTCTTTTGTTAAAAATTCGTCTTTTTGGTAGAAATATAATCTTCTTGGTTGAGAATTTATCGTTTTTGGTTAAAAATGCCATTTTTTGGTTGAAATATCAAGTGTTACATGCTTCGTTGTGAATTCATTTTTTTCTTTGTAAAAAAATTATTTTTTTCTATCAAGGCTTCATAATAATAATTCAAAATTCAACTATTTGCTTTTAAATTAATTTTTATATTAAAAATTCTACTGTTTTGCAGATAGTTCGTCTTTTTGACTATAAAATTAAATAATTTTGTTGAAAATTCATGTATTTTGTTTAAAATTCGTCTTTTTGGTAGAACATTAATCTTCTTGGTCGAGAATTCATATTTTTGGTTGAAAATTTAACAACTTTGTTGAAAATTTATTTTTTTGGTTAAAATTTTTTTTTTATCTGAAAATTTAACTGTTCCATGTGTGGTTCAAACTTTATGCTGTATATTTGATAAGTTGGAAATTCGTCTTTTTTGATATAACATTAATCTTCTTGGTAGAAAATTCATATTTTTGGTTGAAAATTTATATATTTTTTTAAAAAGTCGTCTTTTTGGGTAGAAAATTATTCTTGTTTGTTGAAAGGTCAACTGAGAATTCAACTATCTTGTTAAAAATTCATCTTTCTTGATTAAAAATGACCTTTTTTGTTAAAAATTCATCTTTTCCGATTTAAAAGTACACCGTTTTCTAAACCATTCGACTTTTTAGATTAAAAACTAGACTCTCTTGTTGAATATTCACTTTTCATGGTAGAAAAGTCATCTTTCTTGGTTGAAAATTTAACTATTTTGAAGAAAATTCGTTGTATATTTCCTTGAAGATAAATTTTTTAAACTGACAATTAAACTATTCCATTTTTGGTTAAAAATTTATCCTTTTTAGTTGAAAGTTCAAATTTATGGTTTAAAATTCATCTTTCTTGGTAGAAATTTAATATTCTTGGCTGAAAATTTATCTTTTTTGGTTAAAAATGCCATTTTTTGCTTGAAATATTAATTGTTACATGCTTCGTTGAGAATTAATCCTTTTTTGGTTGAAAAGTCGATTATTTGACTTAAAGTTGAACTACTTTGTAAAAAAGTTAATTTTTTTGTATAAAATGCATCTTTTTGGCTTGAAAATCCAACAAGTTGGTAGAAAATTAAACTACATATTTGGTTGAAAATTCAACTTTTTTGTAGACAATTCATCTTTTTGGCTTTAAAAGTAAAAATTTTGTTCAAAATTCATGTATTTTGTTTAAAATTCGTCTTTTTTGGTAGAACATTAATGTTTTTGGTCAAAAATTCATCTTTTTGGTTAAAAATTTAATAACTTTGTTGAAAATTCATTTTTTTTTTTGTTAAAATTTTTTTTTTATCCGAAAATTTAACTGTTCCATATTTGGTTCAAACTATATCCTGTATATTTGATAAGTCGGAAATTCGTCTTTTTTGATAGAACATTCATCTTCTTAATGTGAAAATTTAACAACTTTGTTGGAAACTCATTTCTTTTTTGGTTAAAATTGTTTTTTTTTTTTAATCTGAAAGTTTAACTATTCCATATTTGGTCAAAATTTTATCATATTGTCAACTTTTTAGTTCAGAATTCAACTATCTTGTTAAAAATTCAATTTCCTTGATTAAAAATGTTCTTTTTTGTTACAAATTCATCTTCCGATTTAAAAGTCCACTGTTTTCTAAACCATTCGACTTTTTAACTTAAAAACTTTGCTCGTTTGTTACAAATTCATCTTTTATGGTAGAAAAGTTATTTTTCTGGGTTGAAAATGAACTTGTTTGATGAAAATTCAACTTTTTTCTACAAAATTTGTCTTTTTATTTTGAAAATTCAAGTATTTGATTGACATTTTTTTTAAATTTGACCATTTGATTGAAAATGCATCTTTGTGTGTTGAAAGTTAAACTGATTGGTTAGAAATTAAACTATTTTGTTAAAAATCTAATTATTTTTGGAAAATTTAATTATTTTGTTAAAGTCATCATTTTTAATCGGAAATTCAACTATGTTTTTAAAAATTAATCCTTTTGGATTAAAAATTCATCTTTTATGGTAGAAAAGTCATCCTTCTTGGTTGAAAATTTATCTTTCTTGGTTGAAAAGTAACTTTTTTGTTAAAAATTCAATTTTACTCGAAAAAAATGGTCTTTTTGTCTTGAAAATTGTACTATTTGGTTAAACCTTTAACTATTCTTTGGAAAACTCGTCTTTTTACTGGAAAGTTCATCAATTTGGTTGTTTTGTGTTGAAAATTGATCTCTTTGGGTAGAAAATCTTTTTTGGTTGAAAATTCAACTATCCTAGGAATTTAAAGTGTTTCGTATTGAATTCAATATGTTATGGGAGTATAAAAAGCCTCGACTACACCACTGATTCAAATATTTAAGTTTCCAAGCTTAAATGATACTAACCAGTTTCTACTTTCTTTTAGAGTATATCACAAACCCAGGTACCCAGAACAAAAAGTGAACAGCGCTCTTATCACACCAAAAGTACATACAACAGTTTACAACGCCCAACAATTCACACCAATAAAACCAATCCCAACAGCGACTGTCACTCAACCTGTATTCAAGCAAGGAAATTTGTCTTTCGTTCAAGTACCAAAAACTGTGATGGTACAACTTGTTGGAAATCAGAGCCGCGTATCAACTCAAAACAAAACTGTTGAATCTTTGAGTGGCGAGTCGTCATTGCCAAACAACGTCGAAGTTGTTTATCAGAATGAAGCGGCCACATCTTCAGAGAGTTCTTCCTTCAACTCAGAAAACAATGAGACTTCCAAAAAAAGAAAAAAGAAGAAGCGAAAGAGAAGGAGTGATGGTAGTGCAGAAGACGCGATCTCAAATCTCTCAATTGTGATTCAAAGGTACCTCGATACCTACAAAAAGGACGAAAATCCTGACGAAATATTTGGAAAGCTGATTGCTAGAGAACTGGCAAACAGGCCCGAACCGGAAAAGTCGAAACTGAAGAGAAATATAATGCAGATTATCTGGGACGAGAGGGATGAGAGTTAATTTAGAAATAATAAGTTTTTGCCATGGAAACTCAGGAATTTTTCGATTCTTAACTTTCTGCCTCGTTCCGAGTGTAATTTATTCGGAAAGAGGGTGAAATTTAAGGGAAGAAATTCAGTTATAATGTGTATATACATCAATGTTTTATTTTTAGAGGGAGAAAGCGAGATGTTGAAAATTCGATAGAGAATTTGTGTAAAAAAGAAGAAATAAAGTCAAAAGGATATTCAATGAATATTAATTAATTATATAACTGATTTATTTAAAAACACAACGATACATCAGGGTCATCTATAGTACATTTTTTGTTCATTTTATACAGGATTAATGTGGATTTCCAAAGATTACATAAAATTATGGTGGATTACTCCCTCTAAACTAGACTCATGCGAATTTTCAACCAAAAAGGATTGATTTTTAATAAAATTGTTGAATTTTCAACGAAGTAGATAAATTTTCAAACACACATAAAATTCTCAACTAAAAAAGATCAATTTTCCACCAAAAAAGTATTTGTTAAATTTTTAGTTAAAAGATATAATCTCAATAAAAAAAAAATTCAACAAAATAGTTAAATTTTTAACTAAAGAAATGAATTTTCAACTAAAATTATGAATCTTTAACTGGAGTAGTTAAAGTTTCAGAAAAAGAATAAATTGTCAACCAAAAAAACATAATTTGAAAAAAAATATTTAAATTTTCAACCAGAGATGAATTTCCAACTAAAATAATGAATCTTCAACCGAACTCATTTTTGATCAGAAGAGAAGAATTCTCAACGAAAAAAGTAATAGATGATATTTTAACCTAAACAGATTATAATTTTAAATAAAAAAACGTTGAAGTCACCCAAAAAGACGAATTTTCAACAAAAATGGATACTTTTTAACAAAATTGTTTAATTTTCAACTAAGTATATTAAATTTTAACCAAATTTTCAACAAAAAGCATACATTTTTTTCCAACAATATCAATTTTCTATCGAAAAATACGCATTTTTAACCAAATAGTTGCATTTTCAACTTGAAAATATAAATTTTTAACCAAAAATGTAATGGTTACATTTTCAAAGAAAGTAATTAATGAATTACAAAAAAAACGAATTTTCAATAAAATAGTTCAATTTTCTATCGAAGAGATGAATTTTCAACTAAAATTATATATCTCCAGCCTAAAATGTGTTTAACAAAGTAGTTCTACTTTCAAACAAGAAGATTAATTTTCTACCAAAAATTCAAATTCTTAACAAAATATATGAATTTTCAACCAAATAGTTGAATTTTCAAATAAAAAAGATAAACTCACAATAAAAAATGCAATACTTAAATTTTCAATTGAAAAAAATGATTCTCAGCCAACAAAAAAAAACAGAATTTTCACACAAAAAGATGAATTTGCAACTAAAATAAATAAATTTACAATCAAACATGGAAATTTAAATTTTCAGTTAAAAAAAATTAATTTTTAATAAAAAACAAACAAGCTTTCAACAAAATAGTTTAATTTTTCACCAAAATTGTTCAATTTTCAACCAAAAAGGTGAATTTTCAAGCAATTAGATTAATTTTCTACTAAACAAGAAACGATATTTCAGCAAAATACATGACATTTCAACTAAGGAAGACAAATTTTCAAAGTAGTTTTCAAATAGTTCTGCTTTCAATTAAGTAGTTGAATTATCAATTAAGAGATATAATTGTTCAACAAAAAATGAAAATTTTGAATTTTCAGGTAAAAAAATTAATTGTTAACAATAAAAAAAAGAATTTTAAACAGTATAGTTAAATTTTATACCAAAAAATGACTTATTAACAACATTGTTGTATTTACTAAGTATAGATTAATTTTTCACCAAAAAGTTGAATTTTCAACAAAGAAGATTAAGTTTCTACCAAAAAAAAAAGATAAATTTTTAACAACTAAAAAACTTACAATAAAAAATGGAATAGTTAAATTTTCAGTTTAAATAGATGGATTTTCAGCAAAAAAAGACCAATATTTTTCAACAAAAAACATGCATTTTCAACTAAAAAAGATAAATTTAAAATCAAACCTGGAAAGTTAAATTATCAGTTAAAAAAATTAATTTTCAACCAAAAGAAACAGAATAACAAGGAAATAGATAATTTTTCACCAAAAATTGTTCAATTTTCAATCAAAAAATGAATTTTTAAGCAAGAAGATTAATTTACTACCAAAAAAAACGAAATTTCAACAGAATACATGAGTTTTCAATGAAGAAATAACAATTTTCACAAAACATCACATGATTAAATTTTCAGTTAAAAAAATAAATTTTTAACAAAAAAAAAAAAAAATCGAGTTTTCAACTAAAATCAAAAATATTCAACCAGAAAGCTGAATTTTCAACAAAATAGTTAAATGAATTCTCTAAATTCATTAAAATCTCTGAAATCCTTAAATATTCTGTATTCCTGAACTTCTTTAAATGCTCTGAATTCTCTCAACTCATTAAATTCTATGGATTTATTGACTTCCTTTAATGCTCTGAAATTCTATGAATTCCTTGATTATTCTGAATTCTGTGTATTCTCTAAATATCTGAAAATCTCTGAATTTAATTACATAAATATTCTGAATTTTTAAAACCTCTTCAATTCCCCGATATTCCAGAAATTCCTTGAATTCTGAATATTTAAGGAATTCCTGAAAATCTCTTAATTTTTTGAATATATTTTGAATTCCTGAAATTCTCTTAACTCATTAAATTCCATTGATTTATTGACTTTCTTCAATGCTCTGAAATCCCTGAAATTCTGTGAATTCCTTGAATATTCTGAATTCTGTGTATTCTGTAAATATCTGAATTTCTTTAATTACATAAATATTCGGAAATATTCTGAATTCATCGAATTTATAAAATTGCTTGAATTCTCTAAAAATTCCTTGAATTCAGAATATTTAAGGAATTCATTAAATTCTCGAATTCTTTAAAATTCCTGAATTCCTTAAATATTCATGGAATCACACAAATTTAAGAAATTTAGATGATTAAGGGAATTCCGCGAATTCCAAAATATTGCAAGGAATCTAGGGAATTCAAATGATTCAGATAATTTAGATTCAGTTATATCAAAGAATTAAGAAGAATTCAGATGATTTCAAGGAAGTTAAACGAATTTAAAAGTATTTGAAGGAGTTTTAAAGCATTCCAAGCAATTCAAAAAAATGCATAGAATTTAAAGAATTCAAAGCAGATTCAAAGTAATGAAACCTTCAAAATTACCAATTTAACGCTGATAAATATTTAAAACTTAACTATTTCACTATATAATAATATTAAATTGAAATTCTCCGCAATTGGAAAATGCCGAAAAAGCATTAAGAACTGGATATTTTGAGGTAGCTTTCCAATTGTCCCGACCTTTCCAATAATTTTTTTCTCAAATTCATTAAACTTTATAATTTAAATTTTGAATCATAGCAATGCAATGTTACCCGCACGTTCAATTGCTAGTCATTCAATAATTTAATTTTCTAAAACAACCTCATGAATCTTCGAAACATAATAAAACTAGACGTGCAAATACTTTTGGGTTAAACTTAATCGAGACTAGTCGAAAACAAAGAAGCTTCTATTTCTTTTTAAGGAACTGAAAAATCTCGCAAGCTAACAAAAGAGTTTATTAACTCTGCATCAATATGCGAATTATATACACAGAATCTTAAATCACGAATTCATAAATCATAATCAGATGAAAGAACGTATATACAATGACGAGAGTATCACTTAAAAATTAAAACTGATATCGCCCGAGCATTGAAAACCGATTATTAGCATCGTGAAAAGAGGAGAAAACCTCCATCGGTTCTAAATCTTCCAGAACTTCCTCCTCTTTCTTTCCTCTGTTTCTTCTTTTCCTCCTCCTTCCACTATTAACTCTATTATCCAGAACATTCTGCGCCAAAAGTCCCTTCACATGAGCCAGTAAAACGTTAAAAAGTCTCAGCAGAGTCGGCGAATGCTGCAGCAGATGGAAGACATAAGCATCAATATCATTTCTTCCCTTAAAGTTGTTATACAAGTTGTACAACAAGGTCCCATTGTACAACTCCGAAACCCTCGTCTGCTGATAAGGAAATCCAAGCAGAGCATTAAGATGCAAACTGTGTCTCATGCAAACTTGAAACTGAGCGAAAGCATGAACAATCGAGACATTGAACTTTTTCGGATTAGTAAACAAATTCTTGTCGATCTCAAAATTACTCAGGAAGAAAGGCGCTGCGAGCAAACAATCTTCCTCTGTGACTTCGTAGTAAGCTTGATGAACAGTCAAGTTCTGAGGAATTAGTGGAAAAGGTAAACCTCTCCTGTTTAACAAAATAGCGTTTAGCTGCGGCCCGTACCTCTGATGAAAGTACTGCTCAGATCTATGGTATCCGATCCTCTGATCCAGGATGCTGAAGAGCATCGTGAAAAGCAGTGAATACAAGTGGCAGTTTGTTCCCGAAGGTTCTTGCTGCTGGGCCATCCAGTAGGTGGCTGTCGCGGCATAAAGCTTCCATTCATTAGGAAAAGTTTCGACAGCGAACTCAGGAATCCCGAGAGTCTCCTCCAACATCCTCTTCCGAATTAATGGCGGAAGATTCCGGAGGGTGAAGAGAGTTGGCAACTCACAGCCGAACATTTGATCCTCGGCCTCTATCTGGCCCACCGTCATGTTCTTGTGTTGTCCTCGACAGAGATACTCTAGAATCTTTGGACCTTCAAGTCCCTTAGTCAACAACCCATAGATGACTCTCACTATATTCAAGCTGATCGTGATGGCTGCTGGGTACGAGTAATCTTCTATCTGTGGTGGACAGACATAAAACCTTCGGGTGAGGATGTCGATGAAATAAGAGGCGTACATCCCCATGTTGAACTCTTTGATGAACCAGGGCGGTGCGACTTTTTGGATGTTTGGGTTGTAGCGGAATTCCCGATCGCTCTCATCCTTCTCCTCCTCTTCCTCCTCCACGTCACTGATTTCTGACTCGTCTTCACCTGGAGGTTCCTCCACAGGTCGAAGGTTGTTGATATCCTCTCGGAATTTAAAAGGCTCGGTTTTGAACTTCGCCATCATTTCGGTGACGAATTGTTCCGGGAAACCGAGGGGAACCAGAATCTTGGGATCGACAGTCGTGTAGACGTTGACGATCATCTCGATGACTTCCAAAACCTTCTTGCGAGAATCTTGAGGAAGTCTGGCGAGAATTTGGACAATCGCGGCGTTTAGAGAATGTTTGCTCAGCCAATTGAAGGTCGCTTCAATGCGGCGCTGTTGCTCGTTGTACTTTCTCTTGGTGGTTTTGGAGAGTCTTAGGTGGCAGAAGAAGTCCTTGAAGGTGCTGCGTTTGACGTAGTCATTTCCGAGTAAAGTCGCGGCAAGAGGGAGGACAGACCGATCGAGGCCTTTGAATTGGTTTAGGAGAGTTTCTACTTTGTAGACACGACACTGCTTCAAGTAACCTTGTCCTTTTCGGTTTTTAACCAGAAAGGGATCAAGGGTGTTGAAGGGGATGTAAGTCACATCGTAGATGTAGAAATCAGAGTCGTAACTGAGAACTGGACAGTTTAGAATTCGGGCAGTTGCTGCTATGTCGTCGTCTGCTTCAAAAAGGGTTTGGATGTATCGCACCCCCTTTTTTGTCATCGCTTCCTTCAGAACTTCTTTTAGGAGAAGAGGGAAGAACTTGTAGCGATGCTGGGTTGATGGGTTGTAGCCGTACGCAGATGATACCTGAAAATATAATTTTTTAGATATTTGTAAATTGAAAGTCGCTCTTTTAAAAGCTCCTTCCAGTTTCGGAATGAAAAGATGAAATTTTATTTAAAAAAAAAATGAATTTGAAAACCAAAAAGACGAATTTTCAACAAATAAAGATTTTTCCGTCCTGAAAGAAAAAAAAAGTTCACCTAAATTGTTGAACCTTCAAGCCAAAAGACGAATTTTTTGTACAAAAGTTGAATTTTCAACCAGAAACTATGAATTTTCAAGCAGAAAATATGAATTATCAGCAAAAACAAAATAATTTCCAACAAAATAGTTAAACTTTCAATAAAAGAGATAAATTTTCAACTAAAAATATGAATATTCAACTGATAATATGCATCTTCAACACAAACATGATTTCTTGACAAAGCGGTTCAAACAAAATTTTCAAACAAAATAGTTGAATCCTCAAGCAAAGAAGATTAATTTTCAACCAAACAGTGGAATTTTTAGCCAAACAAGATGAAATTTCTACTAAAACAGATGATTGTTTAATTATTAAATTTTAAAACATACTTCTTTTTAAGCCTTCTTGTGTAATTTTGTTACATAATTTGACTTTTTGAATTTCATATTTTTTTAAAATATACTTCCAAATGCAAAACGTCAAATTTTCATCAACAAAATTTGAATTTCCATCAAAAAAAGATTTCAGTTGACTTTTCAACATAAAAATATGAATTTTAAACAAAAAGTAAATTTCCTACGAAATAGTTAATTTTCAACCAAAAAATTGCATTTTTATTCAAGAAAGATGCAATTTCTACTAAAATAGATCAATTTTTTTTAACTAAAAAGACAAGTTTAAAAAAAAAATAGTTGAATTTTCATCCAAAAAGGATTTCAGTTGACTTTTCAACACAAATATGAATTTTTACCAAAAAGTTAATTTTATACAAAAATAGATTAATTTGCAACCCCCCCATTTTAAAAATTGCCTAATTTTGCTCTGGCCATTAACATTCAAAGACCAGAATCTTAAACTTCTATATTACTGAATTAAAAATTTATTTTATTGATAGTTATTTAAAGTTATAGAAATTCCCTGACTTTTGACAGATTTTCTTTAAATCCCTCACTTTTCCCTGGCCCATAAAATTTCATCCAGATTATTTTTGGAAAATTTTGGAAATCTTATTAAATATTCTTTTAAAATTAATTCTTAAAAAAAATTATTGCTAGTTTTTCTAAGAATTTTGATAGACATTTTTTATTCAATCAAACCTTTCAAAATGCTTAAAAAGCTTATAAATTTTGTGTTCGAAATCTTCAAAAATCTACATTATGTTTTAAATGGATTGAAATCTTTTCACGTTTTAAATTATTTTCGAATCTTTTCAAAACTTCTACATATATTTTAAACTTACTCGATTATTTTCCACATTAATAATTGTTTAATTTTAAGGTATTATTATAAAAAAAATGTTGTTTAAACTTTTCAAATATTCTCTTAAAATTAATTTTTCAAAATAAAAAATTATTTTTAATTTTCCCAGCAAACTTAAGAAATTTTTTTTTATTTTCTTAAAACCTTTAAAGATCCTTAAGGAGCTTCAAAATTTTATTTTGAAATCTTCAAAAATCTAAATTTACTTTTTTATTTTTCGAAATCTTTTGCAGTTTTAAATTAAGTTTGGATCTTCTCAAAACTTGTAATTCAATACCTTCACTTACGTATTAATAATTTGTTAAATAGAATAATTAAAATTGTAACGTGCAAAGTTTAAATTTAACACTATGAAATGAAATGAGTAAAAACACTCGAGGCTTCTTATTTCAAATATTTCAGTTTAAAATGGTTTAGTTTTTAATATTTGATTTATAATTGCTCATTGTAAATGAAAAGTAGAATATTGCTAATTATTCAAAAAATGTCTTCATTAATTAAGAATTTTCAAATTCAATGAGTTAAAAATCGAATATTTTAAATTGAAGCAATATTTGAATAGGACTTGGAATTGAATAAGAGCCCTTAATTATTAATCTATTAATTTGATATTATTTTAGAATTAAAAACAGTTTATAAAGTTTCAATCGAATGTTTACATTTGTTTAACTACTAATGCTTTCAAATTGAAAAATTTCTATTTTTCACGTTAAAATCCGTAACTTGCTTAATTTTGAACAGATTTAGAATCGTCCTGTAAAATCAATTATTGTTCAATTTTTAATAATCGAACTACAGTTCAATGTGATTTATTATAATAACAAAAATTCTTTTTTTTTCAAATTGTAGTTTTTTGTAGAAACTTATAGGTACAATATTAGATATCCTGCAAAAATGGACAGTGAAGTACAAGTCGAAACGTTGATGCAGATTCTAAAAGTATTGTTTGTAAAAATTTGTATTTTTTTTGTTTAAATTTGTACATTTCTAAAAAAAGCTACCAGTATATACAAAACAATTTTAAGTAACAGATTCCCAATATTTCAAATTTGGTGAAATCTTGTATTTTTTTGTAAAGATTTGTAATTTTCTACAATAATTTACGTAAAATTAAAAGTGTTTTTATGACCTTTTACATCCAAAGTAAACAAATGTAAAATCCTGTAGTTTTCTGTAATACCTTGTAGATTTTTATAACAAAGTAAAAAAATATTAATAAAAAGTTATACAAATTTTTGAATTGTAGAAACTTATACTTTATTGTTAATTTTTTTACTTTTCTACAAGAAAATACTAGACAAAATTAGCTATTTGTATTTAATTGTATTTTTGTATTAAATTTTGTACATTCTATTACAAAAAATTACATGTTTTAACAAAAACTTACAGTTCTAGAAATGTTGTACTTTCTTGTAAAAAATTTGTCCACCAGGGGAACATTAAAATATTAAAATAAAGTTATTACAATTAAGTTATTAACTTTTATTAAAATATCATTATTTTAACTCTGGCATTAGTAGACAAATGTATTGCCTGCTCCATGTTTTGGTTAGTTCATTTCAAAGATTTCGCAGCTTCTGATTGGCTGGCAATAAATCGACGACGATCAACTCATCACACGCTTTTTTCATACGTCGTGAAAATTAATAATAATAATATTTTACGCAGGAAATAAAAATTTCTGTTTAAATTTTGAACCACAGATTTCCGGCTTGGTTTTCAGGATCGCTAGATACCCTATATTTCTAAACAATTTTTAGACGTTTTTTATTTTAATTTAAAAGTGTGAATATCTTTTAGCTACCCTTTTTGGGGAATTTAAATGCTTTATATGTTGAGTGGTTAAATATTATGATGCATCCAATCAATAATTGAAAC
Source organism: Andricus grossulariae (assembly GCA_011634705.1). NCBI lineage: Eukaryota > Metazoa > Arthropoda > Insecta > Hymenoptera > Cynipidae > Andricus > Andricus grossulariae. The sequence continues at coordinate 4,857 of JAABKJ010001318.1, read as the reverse complement.
GTTTTTAGTCCTATAGTCGGTTTGTATTTGGAGCACTTTCAAATTTACATGCTTTTCAAGTTTTATTTTTGTTTTCCAATGTGTGCTTCAAGTTACAAAGGCTTTCAATTTGTCAGGCTTTCAAAGAGTCAATGTCTCCTTGTAATTTTTTATGAATCACTTTTAAAAAACATAATCAAGAACTAATTAACTCACCTTTAATAAATAACTGTTAGAATTTGATTGTAGATCCAAGTCATAACTTTCTCATTTGTTAAATATTATTTATTAGGCATTACGTTGTCAGAGGACCAGAAAACACGCCTTATGATGGTGGGTTTTATCATGGAAAATTAGTTTTTCCGGGAGAATTTCCATTCCAACCACCCAGTATCTACATGACTACGCCGAATGGTAGATTCAAAGTTAACACTAAACTTTGTCTCTCGATATCAGACTTTCATCCAGATACTTGGAATCCTGCATGGAGCGTATCTACCATACTCACAGGATTACTCAGCTTCATGGTAAGTTTAAAATATTAAATTTTTTTTAGAAAATCTGAAATTTTTAAAATCCATTAATCAGGAAAATGGAAAATTTGACTCTGTAGTAAAATTACAACAGTTTTAAAGTCATAGAGTTTAATTTAGAAGCGAATGATATGAAAGGTTTACTTTACTGCTTCCAAAATTACACTGTTGAACATAATTATACATAAATTGAATGCTAATTTTAAGTTGTTTAGGTGCTTATAAATCAATTTAATTATTCAGATTGTTCCAAATCAGAATCATATTTTTTTGGAATATTCCCCGTTCCGAGTTAAAATTGTAATTCTGTTATAAAATTCACTGTTACAAATCCAAACTATAATTCTTCACGGACGTGTCCTCTTCCAAGTCAAAATTATAATTTAAAAAAAAATTCCTTGTTCCAGATCTGAATTTAAATTGAACTGTAGTTTGAGTAGAAAAAATTGAACAATAATTGATTTTACAGGCGATTCCGAATCGGTTCAAAATACGCGCAACAGCGCGCGTTAAACATTGCAACTGTTGCAACTGTTTCACAATCGAAAGTTTTGGTATCCCGAAGATTTATTACTGCGTTGATAATAATAACACGACTGAACTACTGTCATGTATTTGCCACAAACAATGAATACACTGGAACTTGGAATTACGCACGGTTTCGGGCATTGCCTCCATCGAAGATGAAGCAACCTGATGCAACTAACGCGCTGAAAGCGTTAGTTGTGTGTCTGAGTTTTATTTAAATAGAGGAGAAGGCTCAATCCTCTTCCTCTCAATGATATGATTAATCTTTGGTACTGCACTCATTAAAATAAGATTGCAATGCTTTGTAGTGTATTGTAATGTCTTAGAATGTTGTTATCTGTTTAAATGAAATTAATATATTTATTTTTTAGAGAAAATACAAGCCAGTAGTCACTAAAAAAACGCGCCGCGTACTGTACCACTCGGGTGGTGTGGAACACTTACATTTTTAACCCGAAATTCGGCAACAATTATAGCAATTAACAAAACGGGTAGACTGTCATTTTGTAAATATATCCACTCCTTTTTGTGCTGTTTTATGAAGTTTTACTATCTATTAGAGCATATCCTAATGCGTTTATCATGTGAGGTTTCCATATGGTAATACGAAAATTATGTTTTATTTTTTTTTACTATGGCGCACCACTCCGATCAGTTCGAGGGAAAAATATGTTAATCTAGGTGATGTATAGATTTTTTTGTGAAAAGATGGTTCTCGCTGGTCAAACCTTAAAAAAAAATTCTTCAAAAATTCAAACATTTTTTTACTTGTTATTTTGTGTAGCAAAATATTTTATTATAAAATAATGCCTTATGGGCTACAATAATTAAGAGAGATATGGCTTGATACACGACAAACTTCAGTACAAAGATCTATTTTATGTATAGTTCTATTCGCGGTCAAAATGATCTCGTCTTGAGGCAATCGTGTCCTGAAGACGACTGACTCCGTTGCGGGTTGACATCAGCGATATCGACCTCATGTCGGGATCCTTTGTATTAGGATCATGGTCTATAGATTGGCGCCTCTAGGAAATGTTTATATAAACTCTGTTTATATAAACATCCGGGAAGGCGAAGGCGATACCCTGGGCGATTGGTGGTCCATGGGTGGCAATAGAATATGCTCATGGGCACATAGTAACAAGAAGAGAATATTCCTCTTCAATCGTCCATCCTGACCATCGAGTCGCCCTCGACTCGTCCTGCTTGCGACATCGATAAATTGAATCTGTAATTGAGACACAAACTTTTAATAAGTAGTAGTCGATTTGGGCCTTTTGTCGTAACAACGTAGCTTTGTTCGACTTTTTGGCTCCATAGAGAAAAAAAAAATTGAGTGTCGCCAGCCTCGCCAGGAACCACAATAGCCTAGTTAGCGACTGTGAGTGTTCTCGGCCTGAAAGGCACCTGACTTCGACTGCTCTTGGTCCAGCCTTCGCCAGCGAAGTTCCTCTCAACATAACTATGACCAGTAGTTATGTCAGTAACGCGCTGACTTGACTCTGGTCCAGCCTTCGACAACGAAGTTCCTCTCAACATAACTATGACCAGTAGTTATGTCAGAAACTCATTGACTCGACTCTGGTCCAGCCTTCGCTGATAAAGCTTCTCTCAACGTGTCTTTTGACCGCTAGACAAGTAAGAGCCAAATCGACTCGGCAAAACACATGGTCCTGACCCTTGAAATTCCTTTCATGTATCCAGCTGGTCTGGGTTGACACGATCTCTCAGGATGTGTCGAGTTCACCTAGGTTGACACGTTCTCTCCAGTGCTTACGAGCTCTTCAGAGTCTACACGTAACTTTTTACTTATTCTGCAGGCCCCCTCAGTTTTGGCTTTTAAATGAGTAAAAAAACACAAATCATCAGGGACAATTTTATCTGTATTTATTCCAACGCATCGAAAAAAATCCACTTGCGCATGCTGTCTACTGCCACAACAGTTCTTTGACCTCGGTCCTTCTTAAGTTCCCTCAGATCCTCGACTTCGTAGCAATCGTTGGGTAGGACGACCGTTACCTTGAAAGGACCCATTGACTTGGCTGCTAGCTTCTTGCTCTGACCAGTTGCAGCTGGTCTAGATGCTACCAAGACGATGATTCCTGTAGAATATTGAGGTGGTTTGAACCTCTTGCTGTTAAACTTAGATTTTTGACGTGCTTGTTCTTCATCGGTGTGTTGCTTCGCCTCTTTACGCAATTGTTTCAGATCGATCTGCTCCAACGTCTCTTGAATTGCGCCAAGCAAAGCGTTGTCTGCCGAACTCCTAGGCTTGTATCCATACAAAAGCTAAGCTGGACTCTTCTGAGTGGTTCGATCCGTCGTGCAGTTGATAGCACTTTGTACTTTCTTCACACAGTCGTCCCATCTGTCTTCCGGGACACCAGCACTAGCCGCTGCCAGCGTGTTGAGGATGGTGAGGTTCAGGCGTTCGACTTGCCCGTTCGCCCTGGGGGTGGCAACGGCATTGAGAATATGCTTGACGCCATTCTCTTGGAAAAACTTGGCGAATCGATGTGAAGTGAAGCAGGTACCTCTATTGCTAACGATTCTGGTCGGCGCCTCGAAGATTCCAAACGTTTGGTGTAGTGTTGCGATGACTCATTCGGTCCTGGTGTCCTTTACAGTCTCGATGATGCAGAATTTTGTGAATCCGTCAATCAAAGCTAATATGTGTGTATTCTTTCTCTTGCTCCTTACAAAGGGACCAACGTGATCGAGATGGATAGTATGAAAAGGAATTGCGACTTTCTCTATGGGGTGCAACAATCCCGGCTTACGCCCAGATGTGGATTTGTAATATAAGCAATTCAAACAAGCTTTGACATATGTACTTGAGAATGAACCTTCTCATGCCTTTGAACCAATAACTTTGCTTGATTTTTTTAAGCGTCTTTTCGGCCGCAAAATGCCCCTAATCATCGTGGTACATGCTAACGATGTTAAAACGTGATGCAAGAGGTACTAGCCACTTATTTCGTCATTCTTAATCCGTCATGTCAACAACCATACATTCAACCGGATTACGACTAAGATGATCTACGTGTGCTCCTTGAGCCCCAGGTCGATAAACAATATGGAATACGAAGTCCTGCTTGTACTCCCACCACCTTCCTACCCTGTGATTGATGTCTCGTTTTACAGCCGTTGCGCGAACGGTACAACAGTCGGTAACTACTGTAAACTTGATTCCAATAAGGTAAACATGAAGTGCTTTAAGTGCCTCGACGATGGCAAGTCTTTCTAAGACGTAAGAGTGATAATTTTTTTCAACAGGCGTCGTCTTTTGGCTGTAGTACGAGACGACTCGTTTCTGTCCGTCCTTTTTCTGCAAAAGCATTTCTCCCAGTCCCACCGAACTTGCATCCGTATGTAATTCGGTTTCAAGTGTAGGGTCGTAGAGAGCTAGTATTGGTCTGTCCGTGAGTATTCGTTTCAGTTCTTGTACACTTTTTGATTGCTCAGGGCCCCATTTCCATGGAGTCTCTTCTCGTAAAAGTTCGGTCAGGAGAGTAAAGGTTTTAGTAAAACCCAAAATAAACTTTCTAAAATAATTTACAAGTCCAAGAAAAGAGCGCAGTTCTTTTATGCCTGATGATTCTGAAGCTTTTATTACGGCGTTTATTTTATGTGAGCCTAGACGCACTCCGCTTTCTGAGATCTCACTTCCAAGGTAATCGATAGTTGTTTGCAGGAATTTACATTTTGTTATGTTTGAAGTGAAGTTACTGTTTCTCAAGGCCACCAACACTAACTCAAGGTTTTCAAAAGCTTCATCGATGCTCGAAGCAGTTATCAGTATGTCATCGATATA
>JAABKJ010001317.1:0-30991 GCA_011634705.1 Andricus grossulariae | reverse complement strand
ATTTTTTTTAGATGACAGTTACTCCCGGTGGGACCCTGCGGTGGTTGTTAACCTTTAGTTTTTATATATATATATATGTGTGTGTGTGTGTGTGCAGTGTTCGACTGTGTAAAAATGAATATAACTCAAGCATAAGCCTATGTGGGTAACTATAAAATCATGAAATAAAACCTCGAAATAATTATTTTAATTTGGCAACACTGTCTTCTAAAAACTCGTTAGGAGTCATCGAAAGTTTCATTGACTGGCTTCAAAGCAGTGTATGTGTTTTTCAAGAACTCTATTCCTCTGGTCTTCCCATTTGCATTGAAAGTCTTTTGTACTTTCTACGATTCTTGCTATTTTTTAAATATGTATCAGTCAATGTTTCTCACAACGATAATTTCAATTTATGACATACATTTGGCCCTATCCTAGAGTGGTTGACTCAGTCATTCAAAATTTCGACAACTAATTTTTTCCGTGCATTTGCCTGACCAATCGGTCAATTCTTTCGAAAGTTATCGTGCTAACAATATAAAAATCTACATACACACATACACACAGAGAGACAGACACATTCGTAAAAACCTGTTTTGCGGGTTCAGAGAGTCTCAAAACGTGGACATGTGACAGAAACCGGGGGCAGGGGGGGGGGTGGGTCAAATTTTACACAAATCTAAAACCTTCTCTGGATGAGAATGTAAAAAACTCAAGTACATGTTTTTCGAAAATTGCAAATGATTATAGATATTTTAAGTAACAGCCTCAAGTACTTTCGAAAATTTGTCCAGACCTTTCCTATCACACTTTCAACTCTAAAATGATCGTTCATTCATTAAGCTAACATTTTCTAACTTTTCTAGCGTCAAAGCTAGAGGACTCGAATTTTCTCGCTGATAGCAGTAGCTGCGGCAAAATACTATTCGAATTATTCACCTGACTCTGTTCTTTTCGCCAGTTACCTCTTCTTCTGAAATCATTACTGGATTTAGGCATATTGAATCCAATAAGATTTGTCTTTTTTTCCGCCAAAAGTTAGTTCAGCTCCATTCAATGGCCGTTTTCCGTCAGTTTCGCTTTGCGATACTGTTAAAAGGGCTATTATGATGCTTTCAGCTTCTTTTTTGCTTTTTGCAAAACCAAGTTAAGTAATAAATTCTAATGAGAATTTTATACTTTTTTTGCTTTTAACTTTTTCACTCAAGAAATCCGCCTATGGCTTTTTTAAGTCGGCATGGTCAATACGGATATAGCAGTTTGGAACTGAGTCTTTCGTACAAGCATCAGCGTATATTTCACCGTATCATATTTGGCAAATGCTAGTACGAAGGTATTCAATATATAGCCCCTGTCATATCTGATACTGTCTCTTTTGGATTTGGCGCACCATACCTAATAAGCTCCATAAGAAAAAACTAAATAGTATTTGTAGTGTGGGATTTACTGAAAATTAAAACCACTGAAAATTAACCTACGTTCGTTTGAATAACAAGTTCATACAATTAAATAGGGCCTGGATCTGAACCATCAACTCGTTTCATTTTACGAATGATATGCCCAGTAGCATCAAGAATCAAACAAGCATCGTCATTCTCTCAATATGTTTTGTACTCCTTTTTTTTGATAATTTGACCAAACATGGACAATGAATGGGTTTATACTTGGAAATCTTATTTAATTTAAAAGTCATTTGTTTTCAAAATCGCTTTATGCGATTATAGGGTCTTTATGAACCAGCAACTCTTGGGCATACTCGTTCTTAGCGTCTCTTGAAACTTCTGCTGGGTATAATTAACCCGTGCTTCCGAATTGTTGCCCAGGCATTGACGCTTTTTCTGACCGGCAGCCAAAAAAAATGCACCCTCGCTGGTTACTAACACTTACTTTCCAACAAACAAAAATGTCCAAAAATATCGCGGTTTTCACCAAAAATAAAACAATCACATCCTTCCAGGATATTGTAAATAATTGCAGAGCCTATCCGTTATAGCTTGAAGTTTGGATCGCTTTAATATCTTCATTAGAACTGAGGATAGTATAGTTGTACATTTTCGTAATTTTAAGCAACAATTTTTATTATTTCTCAAATTGCTCAACTGCAATTTGTTCACAAATGTTTTTCTCATATATCAATATCAAACATATAAATGAGCCGCTGATAATACAAAGTGGAAATACCTCACAGGTGAGTAAAACGTAACTATAGAGAAGCACCTCAAAAAATTGGATATAATTTCATGTCTATAAAAAGCAGTAATAGAACATTTGCAGTAAAAAGTAAACAACTGTACTTGGGCCGGAAGGAACAGGAATAGAAAAACTCGGCAGTAAAACGTGGTGAGGCGCGTGTATTATTATTGTGTCCACTTTTTACTGCCGAGTTTTTCTATTCCTGTTTATTACGGCCCAAGTACCGTTGTCTACTTTTTACTGCTAATGGTCTATTACTGCTTTTTACAGACATGAAATTATATCCAATTTTTTAGGCACTTTTCTATAGCTGCGTTTTACTTAGGTACGAGATATTTGCACTTTTTATGATCAGCGGCTCAAATATCGACGTCTGAAGCTGAGGCAGCATGCCTAGAGAATTTAATCAAAGTCTGGAGCTGGCATAGCGTACCCAGAATTACTATTAAAATTGAATGTCTGGAGTCGAGATAGCGCAAAACTGGCTACAGTGAAAAAGTCCGTGACAAAATCGTAGAACCTTCCATAGGAATGACTTAAAGGGATGAATGTTTTTTTTTATCTACAGATTACTAACTAATGAATAGAGGAACAATATAAAGACGGTTTCAAAAATATTGATATCCTTGAAAATCTAGGTTGAATTTGACATTTTTTGACAAAAGTTTGCTCGCATTAAATACCATGGGCGCTCAGTGAATTGTTCCAATTGTCGTATTCAAGGGTTTTTGGGATCGCTGAATTACAATCCAAAGTTAAAATATCAAACTTCCAAATGGCTCATTCAATATAACGGTCGAAAATTGGAAAACCAAACCGATATGATGATAAATTACTGTACGTGGTTTTTTCTGGTTGCCGATTTCGAATCCAAAGTCAAAATGTCAACATTCAAGATGCAGGATCCAATATGGCCGAGCAACATTGTAAGAATATAACCAATTCTATTAAATATTGCTATCCGGGGAATTATCATGTCGCCGATTTCAAATCTAAAATCCAAATTAAAAAATGTATTATCGCGGTTTCAATGCGGTTGACCGAACTTGTGAAAATAAAACAAATTTAATAAAAAATGCTACTTGGAGGTTTTTCAGGTCGCTGATTTGAAATCTGAAGTCTTAATTTGTAAATTCAACATGGCAGATCCGATAGGGAAGAAAGTGATCGGTGCGATCTAGAAATTTTTATATAAAATAAATTCTTGATTTCGGAATTTGCATGCGTTTGATGTGGATTTTTTGACTTGATGAGCTATAGAAACCCAGAGCGATCAGCAGTCCTGAATTACACAAATCGCATTTTTCCGAGCTTAAAGCTACGGTATCACAAAATCGCTTCGAAGATTTATTCAACATTTTTGTAAAAAGACAAAGAAAAAAAATGTATTCAGATAACTGTAGCTCTATTAATATACATATATTTTCATGGAAAAGCAAAAAAAAAATAATACCCACAACCAATTTTAATCTTTGTTGTTTATTGTGATTGACAGTCATCCGTTCATTACTTTAACATGAGGTCGAAGGGTATACAAATTTTAATGAACCGAGGAAAAATGACTGATAATTATAGCACATCATATATATCAGCCGCCACATGTAGAAATTGCCCTATTTCGCCCCATTTAAAAAGGGGCGCTGACAAGGCCCACACCAGTTTTTCTATCTTCCATAAAAATAATTATATTATGATGGGGCACAAATATGGCATTGAAATATAAATATATGTCAGTAATTATAAAAACACTGTTGTTCGGAATTAAAAATAATAAAATGACTTCTACATGTGAATAATATGTAAAAAATTTGTTGTTGGAGTTTTGTGGAGGCTTTCCCCAAGTCGAGAATTCACGAGAGATACTCTGTTACGCCACACATATATATCATATCGCGCCCGTCGACGAACGTTTGATGAACTTAACCTAATTTGAATTTTGGGTGCAGTTGTTATGTGTATCGATGATATCAATATTTTTAATAAATAGTTTTTTATAAATATTTTGCACGCTGATGGCTGAAACATCTTGCAAGAGAAGAACTCAATGGGAATTCGTCCAGTGAAAGTGATGTGGCAGCTGATTCTGATAATTTCACATTAGATAAATTATCTTCAATATTTGGAAGTTAAATATTTGAAAAATAATCAGTAGGAAGCAGTTGTGAGGTAATATTGTAAATTTAATTTGACAATTTTTTTCTCAACCGATTTTTGAAGGACCGATGCTCAATTTCATATTCAATTATTACAGATGCATATTTGAGTGAATATCAAACTTGTTAATTTTAAACTTATGAATAATTTCTGAAACAGTTTGAATTTGATAAAAAGCCAATTTTCTTTTTGTAATAAAATTAAAAGTTCAGTAAAATTATAATGTTTTTGCATAATTTAAAGTGTTACAATTCAAACGAATTGCTGAAATATTGCTGGTCTTAAAAAGGACTTTATTTGTAGCATCACAGACTGAACTATTATAATCTAATATGTATTTTCAGTAGCATTATACTCAATAAAATGAATTTTCTTTCCTAATGGAAGTTTTTGTTTATTATTACAATTTTAAAAAGTAAGGCATAGCTCAGAAAAACTGGACAGGCCCTGGCAAGTGTTCCTTAAGTGGGGCAAAGATCTGCAAAATCGTTACATGCCATGTATGGCCCTTGCCAGTTTACCCGACCAGGTCCACGTCAGAAGTATGTAAAACTGCCCACGTTTATATTTCTGCCATACTCGATGAGTGGTAATTAATGATCGAAATCTTTTGGATGAATGTCAAGTTTGGTGTAGGTTTTGAAATTTATAGCGTACATTTTTGCATAAAACCCATCATATATTTGTCGGCTTGGGATCCACCATTTAATTTTTTTTATTTATGCTACAGATTCGAAATCAGCAACGCGAAGAACCTCCGTACAGTAATTTTCAGCATGACAAAATATATTGAAAAATATGTGTAGCATAGATATTGAATCTAATTACTGGGCACCCATGGTATTCATCAATACAAATATTAATATAGAAATTAAATCCTGAAAACATTCATTCTTTTAGGTCACTCCCATTACAAGTTCTAAAATTTTATCACGGACTGTTTCACTTTTGCAAACTGTGTGGCGTGCCCGAATTGCAAATCAAAAATTAATGTTAGGAGCCGCGGTAATATACATAATATGAGTAATAAATTAAAGTTCAGGGCCAGGGTGGCTACCCAAAAAATACAAGTAAAAATTCAAAGCTTGGAGCCGAGTTGTGGTGCCAAGAAATCAATCAGAATCTGGAGTTGAGGTGGCGTACCCAGGAAAAAAGACAATAGCTGCTTCCATAGCTTACACCGCCTAATCTCAAAAATACCTCGGTTTCCTCGATGATGGCGTGCAGCAGCTCCGTTCTGCAGAGAAAAGGATGAGTCCAGAAAGCGTCCTGCGCTTTCTAGTAGTAGTTTACCGTTATAGTCAGCCTTCGCTCACCTCTCATTGCTGATAGCTAATCAACTTATAGTCGCTAAGTGTAGACTCTCTTGCCCATATTGAGGTGTTCAGTGAATCGTAACAGTTACACCTGCTTTTGAAGGTTACCGGAACATGAATAAATTGTCGATAGACTCAGCGTGGGGCATAGCATCCCCCCATTCGCACAGAAAAAACTGGTGGTACGAAGTGTTGCAGGTAATCGTTCAAGCAAGGTGATTGTCAGCTAACCACTTCCAACTAAGGTAAACTTTCCGTGCTTACAGGCCTGTAACATGCTGCCTCCAGCAACATTTCTTTCTCCCAGTTTTTTCTGTGCGAACACTAATATGGTCAGTTTAACCCTGACTTAAACGATGACTAGATTCTAGTTATCACAGCCAAAATTGAGTCAGAAACTGGCTGACTTTGAAACTGAAACCACGCAAGGTTTTCTTAAATGACTAATATCGGTTATTGGACCAACTCTGGAGCAAATTCGGTTATATTAGACCAAATCATAGTAGCGTATGTTGACCAGTACTTTTCTGTCAGCACCAACATTAAGCCCATTGATAGTTATCGTATCGGCAGGTCGACCCAGTTTTAGGAAAGTTGGCTCGATATTTGGCAAATGGAAAAATTACCTACTAAAAATATTCTCGATAATTAAAGCCGCGCAGCAAAAAAAAGGCCTAACTGTAACATTTAGATAAGTCACCTTAACATGCCGGAATAACACTAAATGAGACGCACTTCAGGTGGCTTATTCATGTGTTAGATATCCTTTGTTTTGGGTCTGAAATTTTCACAGAAGAAAGTATTTCATGTGTCTTCACGATATATTTTATATAACACATACATGAATACGACCGTTTCTCATGTCTGTGGAGCGAGCCTGAAGTACCCCTTTTCAGCTCATATGCATGTATTAGCCATTACACCCGACTCTCGCTTCAACCTCAGTGGTCGGCTTTACACCGACGAGGGGAAGGTTAGTTTCATGCGCGTAGAACGGTTGTGGAGAGAGAATCTTTCGCCTCGGAATGCGCGTGAAAGAAGGGTTGCTAACCTATAAAATTCAAATATTCCAGCTGATCGAAACTGCCGGTAACTGTGACATTACCTTGAATGGCCTACGTTACCGACAGTTTCCATTAGCTGGAGTACATGAGTTTTATAAGTTGGCAACCCTTCTTTCACGTTTCTCTCCCACCAACAGTTCTACACGGAAAAAAAGTGCTGGAAATTTTGATTGACCTAGTCTGTCTAAGACTCTAGACTAACGTAACTTGTTCATAACCGCTCAAGCCACTCGGCTAATCATTCGGGTTGAATACACGTTAAAAAATCTTGGCGTTGTGCTACAGCAAAACACTGCTTGGCTGCGTAAAAATAATCGGGGTGAGGGCTGCGAATTAGGCAACTTGCTGTCAGACTGACTTTGCATAACAAATTAATTACATTGTTTAAACAATTTTTGATTGAATAATTGGAAAATATAATTTTTGTCGGAAAATTATTTTTTGACCAAGGAATTATTATACGTAAAAAAATATGTTTTTTATTTATTTAAACTAAAATTGTTCAAATGAGGTTTTCAAATTTGTGAGATATATTATAAAAACTAATTGCACCGTTCGATTCCATGGAAAAAATATAAAATCCATGTAATTGAATTTTTTTCCGACAATTTCATATTTAGTATAAATAAATAATCACATTTTACTACGGCACATGATGAAATTTCTGTTTGAACAGTAAATTGTGTTATTTTTAGTTTTTGAGTAAAAGAATTTGATTCTGGATCGCAGAAATTAATAACAAATCAACAAAAAATCAAACTATCGACAATTTATTTTATTAAAACTGCTGTATTCACCAAATTATATCGATAAATTATTGATAAACAAAATTTCAAACTTGGGCAAAAACTTACTTACGTTTAAACTCTTAAAAGATGAAAAAATTATTAAGATAGATTCGAAAATACTTTTTATAGAATGTTGTTAAAACATGGTTATTTTAAATGAAATTTTTTATGCAAATAGCAATTTCAACAGCAGTCCACGAAAAGTATTTTGGATTCTATATTTGAATAATGAATTTTGTAAAATAAAAAAGGAAATTATTTTCGTAATATCTCGCGGACCTCTCAGTGCTTTAAGAAGTATTGGCGTTGACTCGATTAAATTCTAAACAACTTTTTATTTATTTATTAAAATTATAAATGTGAAGATGGCTTTTATGTAAATGTTTTTGAAATGAAACAAAACACATTTTCTTCTATTATGAGACACATTCTTATATTTCATTTGAATATTGTTATAAATATTGTATATGCAGAAATACGAATTTAAAAATAAAATCTGCTTACATCCAGTCTTTTGCAATGTAATAATACCCATCTTCTAATTTATTTCGAATAGAAATAAGTGTATTTTAAGTAATATCGTGGAGATTGAGAACAACGTAGGAATACCTAATACCGCTACAAATTGTGAAGCCTGTGAATGTTCGTTTAAGAAACAATCATGCATCTTCGTTGAAGGAATTTGATATCTAGCAGAATAAGGTAGCAAGTAAATAAAATGTTGTAAACAATTTATTTGCACATTTAATCATTTTAAATGAGCAAGCCAATGATAACCAATCTGGCTGCCGACGTAGCGCATGCGCAGTGCAAAAAGATCCGAGTTTTCGGAGCACTGCATCTTCGTTCAGTGTATACTACAATCATACCAATGTAAATTTGTCACTAAGCGCGCCTCTGCAAATTCTCGTAGACAGTCATGGAGTGTTTCCCTAACTCCTATTCGAGTTCTTCATTTCTGAATGACGCACTTATTCAATTCAAGTCTTCGAAAATATGAAGGGTTTTTTACAACTATTTCATGACTGTATACATTTTTTTTGGTAATCTTTCTGATAAAAATTCCAAGACTGTTGTTCCTTGACTGTGCTTGAAAACTTTCATGACTTTTTTAAATATTTCCCTGAAAATATATAATCCCTTTATAGAAAGTATGCGAGACTTTATAAAAATGATGGCCCGTCCAAAAGTCCAGCACTAATCTAGGAAATTTTTCAAGACTTATTTTTTCTGTGTACGCGCATGAAACTAACCTTCCGCTCGTCAGTGTGAAGCCGACCAGCGTCGGAGGTATGCATAATATTGCGTAATATACGCGACTGAGTGCTCAAGCACTGCAGCCCTTCCGAGGCAAGAGTTCCAACCGTCTCACGCCATTTGAGCTGAGAAACTGTGTGAATCAGCAGCTTTAGGAATTACTAAGTCGAGTATGGATAAAACCAAGAGTCGGGCACATATATTTATAAGCTGATATGTAATGGTCATTAGGGTGCATCCATGAACTGCGTCACGTAATTTTCCTATAATTTTGCCCCTCCCCCATGTTACACTTTTTACGACTTTTCGCTGTAGTTTCTCGCCATTATGTCACACTTGTCTAGCCCCCCCCCCCCTGAAAGTGTGACGTAATTTATGGATGGCCCCTTATATAACTATGAGGTAATAATTTTTAATGGCTCCCCAGGCATGAAAACACGGCCATATCTATGCATTTGTTATATCAAATTTCGTATGAATCATGGGCGAGAGGGAGTTTATTAACAAGTGTATGATTTTAGTACAAGTTTTAGGCCGCGAAGCGCGATTGCCACTTAGTGTAAGTAGAGACGTCTAACTATTCTAGCCATTTTATTCACTTAACTTTAGGTTCTGATTGTTCAAAAAATATATATTTTTTTATTTAAGGGGGTATTTTTAGGAAGCAGGCGTAATAAAGGCCAACGAATATAATTCAAACAATCGCAATGACAGTATCACACAATTGGTTTATTTATGTCACAAAAACATAGTTCATTACGTATATGGATTCAATTTAGCCAAGAAAACAATATCCTTTGACAGTCGCATTTTTTGAAATTCAAGAACGATTTTTTTTATGTATGAAATGGAAACGAGTCCCGACTATCACTGACTATTTATCACATATAGAATAATTGACTCCCTATAAGTAGTATTATCTTCGCAGCTCTTTAAACGTGAATTTTTAATGTATTCATGTTTAAAGAGTGAAAGACAATTTATTTTGAGCGAAACAAATGTAGCCACTGAATTACATTTTTTATAATAATAGAGGCTTATTGTGTATGAAATAAAAATTATTTGAACAATACAACATTTTTGTTGTGTAAAATTTTTGTAGAAATTGATTTTCCACAAAATCCCTATGCTTGTTTAAAAAAAAAGTTCCCTCCATTTTAAAGAAAAATAATATTTTTTTCACAGTCAAAATCCAGCGTTAAGTGATGATTACTCAAAAATATATTCATTGAACGAGACCTTATATTATGACATTAGCTCACAATTCTTATTCACAGTTTGCCTATTGTTTAGACTGTTGTTCTCCATTGAAGGCAAACGGAGTCTCAATTCAGGCTTTGTTGCGTTTCAAATGAAAACTAATATTTGACTCAAAGCAAGCCTTGCTTTTTTCTGCATCTATGCTTTATAGAATTTTTTACTTCACAGATCAGTAATTTTGAAATACATATATTGTCGGTGACGCAAAATTTAAATGTACTAGTCAGACGCTATACTAAACAGGTTATAAATGGACACATCTGAGAGAAGAACAGAGACAAAAAGAGACAAATAAACAAGAAGACATGCGGCGAGCATGAATGAGACAGAAGCAAGTAGACTAAGCATGGTGAACAGCGTACAGGACGTACGGGACGTATTTCAATTTCCTACTATTCACAAACCGGCAGTCCAGTTTCTCACACCAAAGTCTCGACTGCGCTTCATCCCTGTTACAACCCAGTTACTAGCTCCCTTTGCAGTTCTATATTGTGAACTCGTCAAAGCAGTTTGTTCCTATGGTCGGCCAGTACCTGGTAGACATTAGTGAATTAATTCTTCTGTCTGATATACATTCCTGATACACTGAATGTAAGACCGCAAGTACTTGCAAAAATAACCGTTATGCGACTCACGCATTTATGTAAAATCCGTCCCTTCTCCTATGCATATTTTCTTCACTTTACAGATGAATACTTGATTCCCGGGTAGTATAACAAGGTTTGAGTTTACGCTTACGCCGTAAAGGTGTTCTACTACTGGAATTTCAACGAATAAACATTGATTGAGGCAGCCAGAGACCGTCATTGGTTTTCAGTTAAATTTCACGCACTCAATATAAAGGCATTAAGCATTAAGATAAAAAATAGTTGTCTAAATAAAAAATTCTTCACGAATTAATTTGACTGTTGGCCATTGACTGTTGGCGTGTGCAGATGACCGCGTCATGTGGAAATTCACTTTTAAAGAAACCTTCCACGTACATTTCCATTTGGAAATGAAAACGTCATTTTAAACTGCAAATATCTCTCAAACAGTAATATATTCACAAATAGGATGTGATTTTTTAATTTCATGTACCCCGTGTACTATATTAATAGGTAGCAATCCATACGTCTAGATGTTATGTCTACGTGGAAGGCTTCAAATTTCAATGAAGCCTTCCACTTGCTTACATAAATTCACATGGAAATCCACGTAAATTTCAACATGAAGTTCCACATGGACATCTACTAGGAATTCTACGTGGATATTTTAACAAGGGTTCGCAGTGAACTTCCTGGCAAATTTCATGTAGTGAATCATACACTGAATGCGGAATGCCTACTATCTTATCCAGCTTATTTTTGTGGTTATCGTTGTGCACGCGTATTTTGTTCTTATGAATAGTTCTCAGTTTCATCTTATGGTTCACATCCACCAAAGTCCACAGGTCGTATTCTTCAGAATAATCTGCACGAAAAGCATCATCCACTCGACCTAGGGTTTCAGGCTCGAAAGGAACCTGCGAAAAGTGCCAGAGCTCTCTCTGTGTTTTTTGTACCATCCAGTATGCAGCCGCGCAATGTAACTTCTTCATACAAGGCTGTACTGCCGTACTAAGGAAAAGCTTACGCAAGTAACTTTGTGATTACTGTTTATTTTCTTATACCTGACAATAATTAAGTCGATATCAACTCTAGGGTAGTCCGCATTGTTGTCCAGCCATTTTCGGGAGCCCTGCGGGATCACTGGTCTTGAACTACATATTAAAAATCCAGAGAAAGGGATGATACGTCCTCGTGGAGCTTAGATTGTAAGGGTCAGTTTATTTACACTGGGAGGTCAACTGGCATCACAGCAGCTTACTTAAATTAGTGTTCCGATTAGCCAATCAGTTAAAATATCATAAGTAATCATTAGGAGCTGTTTGAGACGTGATTCGATTCCATAACTGAATTTTCAAACACAATTTTTTTAGTCCTTTCTGATTTCAATAAGTTGTTTATAAGGAAAGAGTGAACACGTAACGGTGCTAAAGTGCGAAGCAATCGTCGGATCTATAAAGTTTTCTTACAGGCGTATCTACAACGCTCAGACCGTTTCATGTGATTAGCGCAGTCAGGAAATCACGAGCTCTACACGTCTGTCGAGATCATTATCATCTCTTCTTGGAGATCTCAAGAGTAATTATGAAAAAAAATAGTGCTCAGCATAACACAACCATAAAGCCGCTTTATATATTTAAATTGTTCTGTACATGTGCACGAAAAAATTAAGTATTCTGACCAATAAAAATTTGATTGATGCAAGCGCTACCCCCTATTTTTTTGGTGAATAAATACTGCCAAAAATTGTCCTTCACTCAAAAAAATTAGTTTGAAGTTCTGCTAGCCCAGTTTAGGTCATCCAATTAATTTTCTTGGTTTTATATATTTCTTCAAATCCAAGAAAAGGCTAAAAAAAATGTTTCACCCCTATCAAGTATTAGTTATTTATTGAAAATATGTTCTAAGTTTTATGAAATAAAAAGCAATTGCTTTGAAGACATTATCTGGCTTAGAATACGAAAATTTGGAATTTTATTTGTAATTCGATAGTAACAAGGCTTGAATTTAACAGAATTATTAACTACCGATTTCAACATACAAATTATCATTTTACTTGCCTATTTAATACCTAATTCTTCATTAAGCTCCAATCTACAAGGAAGTAATATATTTTTCAGAAATTGAATTCACTGCTGTTCCCGTAGCAATAGAAAAAGCTTCAGAATCGGACTCTTTTGCTTGTATTATTTGAATTCTATTATTATTTTTACATGTAATGCATATAATTTCACTTTTTTTGCACTAGACGCACATCCTGCTCTTATTGATGTCAAGTCTAATTTTGAGACACTAAAAGTGTAATGAAATCGGTAAGAAAAACTGATCAAAACTTGGTAATACGCAGAATTGCATAGAAATCCACATTAATGAACTATCTATCATCTTTTCTAGGTAAATCATAGCTCAAAATACTTCTTAACGTACTATAGGAATCTTAAAATTGTAGAAATGTGTATTTTTGGTGTATTTCGAAATTTAAGATTTTTGTCTGTCTCCTTGTATAAATATGTTTAAAGTATTTATTACGGAAAACATTCTTTTTATGTTTTTGAAGAAATCCAATGTATATTATTCCAGGAAAAGAAATCATTAGAGGCCATTTCATATCGTTCATTGACATTCAATTACAAATTTTTGTATTCTAAGCTCTAGGGAGCGGACTATATAAGGTATACATGAAATTACCTATGGCTCGTCTGCGAAAGGACAACCACTGCGAGCAGTAATATTTGAATTCACAAATATAACTTCATACTATTTCGAGAGTGTTTGTCTAGACAGTGTGAAGTTGGCTTTGGTAATGTAAATATCTCTGTTCGCAGTGGTTGTCCTTTCGAACATGATTCTCAGCCAAGTTCGTAATTTATCTAGTCCGCTCCGTGGTAATAACTTTAAATTTGTTTGTTCGTATCAAAATTAGAGTTGAGTTCTCAATAAATAACAAATTCTTCCGAGCAGTGAATCAATTTTTAAGCTTCAAATCTGTATTTGTTTCATAATCGAAAACGAAGAAAATTTATTTACAGACCAAAAACGGCCTAGAGGAACCTAAACAAAATGTATACGAAATAAATTTATAGCAGTATTTTTTCACTAAAAGAAAGAAGTGTAGGGTTTGCAAAGATCAAAATATCAAATTTTCTTCGGGCACCCTAGAATATATGGTTTTAATAGTATGGTTTTGGCTCGGATCTTAGCTAGATAAAATTCAATAGTACACTGGAAAAAAACAGTTGAGTCAACTAATGAAGTAGTAGGGCCAACTTCTTTAGTTTGTAATATATTCTCCTGCTATTTTACTGGATGGGGCTACTACTTTTATTCGCCATCTTGATAGTAGTTGTCCTTACTACTTCACTTGTAGTCGCGACCACTTTCGATGGTACATACTATTTTCAGGTAGTAGTACTTACTAATTCAATTAGCAAGTGTTACTATTCAATTAGATAGTTTTAAAAATAAACTAGTTGATCTTACTACTTAAAGTAGTAAGATTACTATTTAAAATAGTAGTCTTTACTACTAAAATTAGTAAGATTCACTATTTAAATTAGTGGTCATTACTATTAAAACTATAAAGTTTTACTATTATAATTACTAGTTCGTAGACTGCTGCGAAGGTAGTACTTTTCAATATTGAAATTATAGTATATTTTACTATAGAATCTCATCAGTGGAAACAGGAGGTCCTGAGAACTTCTTATAGGGATCAGGCCCTGATAAGACGTCATGTCAAAATAGACCCACATGCCCATTGGAATTTTAGTGAAAAGCTATTATAATTTCAATATTTAAAAGTATACAAACTTGCAGCAGTAGCAAGTCTATTAAAAAAGGGCCTAGGGGGATAAGTATGTAAAGATGGCCCCCGCACCTATCAAGCTTATATTGGCAAAATATATGTTGTGTTAACCAAAAAGACCACTTTCAGAAAAAACTTTGGATTTTTCTTTATAAAAAATAGGGGTAATAAAAATGCTTTCAAATTTTGAAAATATTTTTTTGAGGTTATGTTTTATATGCACACCTCCAATTTTTGTTCAAAACAAACCTTGAAGTGTCTGCTTGAATATAAATTTCTGTCAGATTTTTCGTGGTTGTGCGTCATGGCGAAAAATGATGAAAATCATGCATGCCGCACAGCACACAGCACACTCCAGCCAGGTACATCGAACCCCACTTGTATTTCAAGACTTGTATTTCAAGGAATCACTTATTTTTCTTTTCTTCTGTACATAACATTATGAAAAACAAATGTGCATTTTTGAAACTTAACCCTGTAGTGAAATTACGATTGCTATGAAATTACGTGACACACCAAACGAAATAGTTGCAAAATATTCACGAAAAAAAGGTGGAAAAGAATTTTAGTATTCTATGTATATGATTATTTACATAAGAATCGTCTTAGTTGGCCTATACAAATTATAGTTTCCAGAGTTCACCACGAGGAGGTTGCGATACGATTTTGAACTCCTTACGGGACTGCTTTTTTAGTGTGAATCCCTCTCACAAAACAGGATGCTTTTCGAGTGTGTGTCCCCTCGCCTCTCATAAAACGGGGTGCTTTTTTAATGTGTATCCCCTTGCCTCACACAAAACTGAATACTTTTTATGTGATTATTTATTTTAATCTTCATTACTATCACTTTCAATTATTGGAATGTAATTATTTTTCATGAATACATCACTTAGTATTTCCGCTGATTTAAAAACTTTGAATAAGTATCTAGCTTGAGATAAATAATACAATATTGCAGCAATATGAGAGCAGCAACTAACAGTCCGTTTTCGATTAGCACATTCGCATGTGTGATGCGTCAAACCAGAAACACCAATGCTGTTAGGCTGATATTTCAAGAAGCATCTGTATGCTGTGCGAGAAATATAAAGAGATGGAACTTTTGATTTAAGTACATTTGGCTGATCTTTAACGTACTGAATGTTCAGTTTCCCATCTTTATCCATCATTTCTGCCAAATATGATATCGCTTGGCTCAGTTGGTATGAACTAGTGAATAAGATCTTCAAATCTCTTTTCGTCATTTCTGAGGAATCTGAAATGTCATCGGATGTAACACATGCTTGGACCATATTATGCTAACGAAAATGATGCGGAAATTTTGGAAAGTGTCATTAACGATCCAAATAGTTTGCGCAAAATCCTAAAAGAAGGTGATATTTTTTTCCTTGGTCGTGATTCCCGTGATGTAAAAGAAAAATTAGACGATGGGTATTTTAAACTTTTGATGCCTGCTCTAAAAGGCAAGAGGAAACAACTGTCCATGGAAGAATCGAATGAATCTTGTTTTGTCACTAAAGTTCGCTGGGCAGTTGAATCCGTATACGGTGTACTCAAACAAAAATATCACCTTTTGAATCATAAAATCAACAACAAGCTGATAAAAATGCATAATCAAAAAGAGGTGCAGAATACTTTGGCGACTGAGGTAGAAGAAAATGGTTCGCTTCGTCGGAAGTTACCTTTTAAAATTGTTACATCCGATGACATTTCAGATTACCCAGAAATGACAGAAATTGAAAGATCTTATTCACTGGTTCATGCCAAGTGAGCCAAGCGATATTATATTTGGCAAAAACTATGGATAAAGATGGGAAACTGGAGATTCAGTACGTTAAAGACCAGTCAAATGTTCTCAAATTGAAATCTCCATCTCGGCATATTTCTCGCACAGCATACAGATGCTTCTTGAGATATCGGTCTAACAGCGTTGGTGTTTCTGGTTTGACGCATCACACATGCGAGTGTGCTAATGGAAAACGGACTGTTGGTTGTTGCTCTTACATTGCTTCAATAATGTATTATTTATCTCATGCTAGATACTTATGCAAAGTTTTCAAATCAGCGAAAATACTAAGTGATGTATTCAAGAAAAATAATTACATTCCAGTAATTGAAAGTAACAATTATGAAGATTAAAATAAACAATTACATACAAAATATTCGGTTTTGTGTGAGGCAAGGGGATACACAATAAAAAAGCACGCCGTTTTGTGAGAGGCGAGGGGACACTCACTCGAAAAGCACCCCGTTTGGTGAGAGGGGAGGGATCTCTGGAAACTATAATGTGTATAGGCCAACTACAGACGATTCTTATTTAAATACTTATATACACAGAATGCTAACATTCTTTTCCAACTTCTTTTTCGTGAATATTTTTCAACGATTTCGTTTGCTGTGTCACGTAATTTCACAGCAATCGTAATTTCACTGCAGGGTAAAGTTTTAAAAATGCGTATTTATTTTTCATAATGTTACGTACAAAAGAAATGAAAAATAAGTGATTGCTCAAAATACAAGTGCACAATTATTCCAGCCGACCGCTTCATTAAACTAATAAAGTGTCAGTCGAACAGTGAGGTTCGATGTGCCCGGCTGGAGTGAGAGTGTGCTGTGTGCTGTGCATAACCTCAAAAAAATATTTTCAAAATTTGAAAGCATTTCCTTACCCCTATTTTTTATCCAAAAAATTCAAACTTCTTTTTCAAAGTAGTCTTTTTGGTTAACAAAACAAATATTTTGCTCGTCAAAATCGGTTCAGCCGTTTTCGAGAAAACCCCATTTTTTTATTTTACTACCCCCGTCCATATCTCTAAAAAAAGGAAATTTCAAGCTTGAAATTTTCGGGATTTTATATTTACATAAATGTCAATATATGGTGCCAATATAGGATTGATAAGTGGGGAGGCGATTTTTACATGCTTATCCCCGTAGGCCCTTTGCAAAATACACCCAAACCTCCGCGGGGGAGGGGGTGTGACAGATTTGTTATCATCGTACAGGGCTTGACATGGCCCTGCACAAGAGGACTGCCGGCCCGTTCACTTTGGAGCGTGTTATATAAATAAGTAACACGGGAATTCTAGATCAATCTGAAAATGTATACTTCCTTCCTCACATTACTCTCTTCCTCACCGAGTGAGTGAGGCTTACCCTGAAAGGGTGATGGCTTATTGGTATAACAATAAGAATACAAATTCTGGTAAATAATATTGCATATTTAAAAAGAAAAACAGGCGAATTCGAAAAAAATAGAAACGCAGAGAAATATGGGAAATATTGTGAACCCTGCAATCTTTTTTCACAAACGTCGTTACAAGCAGCGAATCGCTGCTAAGTTCTACAAAAAGTAGAAAAAAATTCTCGATGCCCATACGTATACAGAAATTCAAGTTCACCATGAACATTAAAACTTTCAATTCTTCGATTATTATATTCTGAGTCCTTTATTGTTTGCCGCCTTTGTAGTTTTTTCATGATTTCAACAAAAGTTCTTTTTTTTTTAATTTTCGACAGAAACTCAAAATGTATTCAATGCATCTTGTTGATAATAAAAAATATTTACAAATTGCGAAATATTTTTTATATAACAAAATATGCATATTTCGTAGCATTTGTGTTAGTTTTTGAAATCTTTAAATGGGCGGTTATAGTAGAAACTATAAAAATTTTCCATGTAAACCTCGGCGTTCCCTAGGACGTACAATATTATGTAAATCCTGATGTCAGTCTTATCGAAATAAATAAATAATGCTTTGTCCTTGAAACTGCACAGTGATATAAGAATACAGTCATGTACTATAATAAATCCTCTATATTACATTTAAAGATAATGTCAAAAGACAAGCTTGAAGCATTATTAAATCTAATGAAGGAACATAATTCTTTTCGGTTACAGCGTTGACTTGTGTTTTTTCTCTAACTGCAAAAGATGAAGATCGGCTATATTCTGGTCTTATTCATAGCAGTTTTTGTAAATTTTTTTGGTAAATATAACAATATAATAAATCTATAATTATTTTAGAAACATTTCCAAGCTTTCCGCGAATAACAAAAATTTTCCTATTTGATCCACTATTTTTTTCTATATTTTATCTGTATTTTAACAATATGTGAATACGAATCTAGTCTGTATTTAAAGGTTGTTAGGATTTTTTTCCTTCAGACCTCTGACTCACTTTATAGATAAAAAATAGTGTCAAAATAGTGTTATAAAATTTTTAGGTATTAAAAAAGAACGTCAATGTTAACTTATAATGTTATTATTTATTCTATCGAAATTCCTATATACTTATCGTAGGCTTTACATTCTTTTCCTTTTTTCTCATTTTTCCTCTTAAATTTGAATTGAATTAATAGAATCCAGTAAGAAAATCCTACCAGTTTTGGTTGAAAATTCGTTATTATGGGTCGAAAAGTCTACTATTAAATTTTTAGTCAAGAATTCATTTTATTTCTTTCTTAACTAACAGATTTTTTAAATTGAAAATTCAACTATTTCTATGGAAACTATTTTTGGTTTAAAAATCCAACACTTTCTGTAGAAATTTCATCTATTCCACTCAAACTAAATCTTTTTGGTTAAAAGTTAATCTGGTTCGGTTGAAAATTTGCTTTTCTGTTAAAAATTAGCATTTTTTGGTCGAGACGTTAGGTATTTAGTAGAATACTTGTATTTTGAGCTGGAAAATTTCGTGATTTGGTAGAAAATTTAACATTGTAGTTGAAATGTATAGAGTTTATTTCAAAATTCAACTGTTTTGCGAAACGGTTATCTTTTTGGCTTACAAATGTAACATTTTGGATGATTTTTTTTCTTCGACTGAAAAATCTTTCTTGGTTGAAAAATCGTCTTTCTAATTTTAAAATTTATCTCTTTTGGTGAAAAGTTTATCTATTTTGGTTAAAAATGCAAATGTTTAGTTGAAGATTAATCTGTGTTAGTTAAAAATGCAAGTAGTTTGTTAAAATTTCGTCCTTTCTGTTTAAATTCAACCGGTTCTTTTTATTTTTAATCAAAATATTTATTTGTTAAAATATCAATTTTTAGCATTTTCGTTGAAAATTCAACTGCTTGATTAAAAATTTATATATTTCGTTGACGAAATATCTTTTTTGGTAGAAAATTAACATCCATGGTTGAAAATTTAACCATTTATTTTAAAATTCAACAGTTTTGTAAAAAGTTCATCTTTTTGGCTTGAAATTAGAATATTTTAGATAAAATTTTTTTTCTTCATTGACTGAAAAATCTTCCTTGATTGAACATTCGTCTTTTTGATTTCAAAAATCATCTTTTTTGTCAGAAATTTTACGTAATTTTTTCCGGTCGCTAATTTGCCATTCTGACAATTTTCCTGAATGTTCTCATTTTTTCAGATGGCGGTCATATTATTTAAGCCAGTTAGCGAAGAGTTTTAGAAGTATTTATCGAGGAAAAGGTAAGAAATAGTGGCATCAGCGGCAAATTGTATTTTTGTGTAATTGTGTCTTTAGTGTAATTTCTTTCAAAATAGTAGTAAAGTAGTGTCATAACAAACAAAAAATTGCGGATTGTCTGGTTTCGGATTTATTTGTTTTATAAGTCTCTTAAAGCTTCACCGCCTGTTTTCATAAAAGCGTATTACTTTCTGTAGAAAATAAAACAATATTGACATACAAGCAATATCATATCCCGACACACAGGTATCTTCCTCAGCAAAAATTAATTCACTAATTCTTCTTGAAGAATCAAGTTCACAGTCCGGCCATAATCCTAAAGGCGATTGGCCTGGTTCTTTCCGCCTGCGCCTGGGTCTTGGCCCGTCTTCTGCTTCTTCTTCTCGTGACATACTTCAGTCTCCTGCCGAGCCCGAACCTCCTCTTCGTCACAGGTCCAGGTCTCCTCCTGCCAGATCTCTTCTTGCGTGGACTCCTAATCATCAGGTACTTGGATATGGACTTGGGCAACTTAAGCTTATTTGGCTCATTCATAAGAGCAATCCGCATAGGCGATTCGAATTTCGGAAATACACTTTTCCTCCCGATGCGCCAATTATGCAGCAATCAAGAAGGCACGTCTATGAGCCTATGCCAAAAGTAGAACAAATCGTATTAACAACGTCTAGTGGTGACGTTTTTGCAATTTTGCGGACTAGTGGTATCCTTAGTGGAATATATAGTTCCAGAGGAAAGGGCCGGGCGAAAATAAACATAAAAAGTGGAGACGGTGACGAATTGACCCCAGACGAAATTCAAGAAGTCCCAGTAGGCGCACAGCGCTCAATAAAGCAGTATTTTACCTTAGTAGTTACAAACGAGAATTCTCTACATATGAACCGTTGCGTCAATTGAAGAAAATATAAAAAAATTAGTGAACTGTGTTAAAAAAATTAAAATTTCACCATTTAATTCAAAATACTAAAAACATGCAAGAAATATTCTATTGACGTATATGAAATTAGATTTCTGAAGGTACATTCCTCATAAAAATGTGATATCTAACATTGCAAATGAACTATTGTTATAAAAAATAAAATAACTTTTTTTTCTAAGCTTTTTTGTTCCTTTGTGCGCTCGTCAATAATAGTAGGAAATCTGAAAAACGCGACAAGTATTATTAAGAGATACTACAAGAAATATTATTTATCAAAAAAAAAGATCTGTAATTATTTTATTTATTTATATGATTTTTATATAAAATAGCCCTTTTCTTAATTCGTAAGGAATTTTGATTAAAACTGTAAATAATATGCCAGTATCATTGTATGCTTTTGTGGTGCACTATTCAAAATTGAGTTATTTATTTTGATCTATTCATTGACACTTGTTACTATATTCGCACCCTAACTAAGTAAATGAGTGTCTTCTTTAAAACTTTGAGTTGCAGTTCATAATTCTAAAACTAATAAGTGTGATTTCTGATTTGTGACCATCTTAGATTTTCTTCTTGCGTTGTAGCTAAATTTTTTAATAATTACATTGTTTCATTTATCATTGAGAATTTAAAAGCAATTCGCAAGTTTCTAAATCAAAATTGGGACGATTGAATATTTATAAACGAAAAATTTGAAAACATATATATTTAAAAGTGCAGAAATTTTTAAAAGATGAAAACCCTGTTTTTCTTGCTCAAAAGCATTATATCCTAATCACTATCCTAATCACTTTTTACTTTTAGCATCACACGCGTCACCCTGCACTTTCCGAATCATGAAGATGGTTTCCGAACATGAATGACCGAGCTTGTAGCAAAATTTAATGCAAACTCTTTGTTCGGCGCATTTTGTTATCCTGAAATGGGACGCATTCGTAGCTAGACGTTCACGCTACTGCGTACACTAGTCGACTATAGATACGCAGATCCTTTTTACTTAGTAGGGCCTCACAGAGCTGTCCCCTAAATGGTGAATACCTGTTTTTAACAATAGCAGAACTAGGTGCAAAGTTAGAGCATATGGTCGGATACTTTCCTCAGAGCTGCTGCGTCGTATTCTGTTTTCTTTCTACTGCGTCTTAAATTCGTTTTCTTTTTAGAAAATACGTCAATTTGGGAAACAACCTCGTATTCGTCAGCTTTTTGAGGAATAGCTCACGCGGGACGGGTAGAACCCCTCTCAGTTTTCCATCTTGTCTTAATTGACGCAGCTGAAAAAAGCACTTTTATCTTTTTTATCAGAACCCATCTGGGTTCTCTCCGTACCGCCTGAGCCATTCGCTGGAAAAGCCTCAACTTAGCCCAGTGGAAAACTGAGGTATCCAGTGCCGCATGATTACTAAAGTATACTGCGCTCGGAAGCGGAAGACAGACCGGTATCTGACTAAAACGACGTTGACCACTGTAGTGCCGTTAGCACTCAATGTTACGAGCCGCGTTGGTCAGGCGTTGCGTGACTGGCCAGACTAGGTCGACTATGTAGGGGAAAGGCGGTGCCGCTTTTAGCGCCATCTGTATCGGGCGGCGAAAGTAAGTCAGCAGCCATGTGTTAGTGCACGTGTACATGTATGTATTTCTCTTGTGTGCGCCCGATTTTTATTATTTTAAGGAAAAGGGAGACAATAAATGCAAAATGAAGCAAATAAATAACGAGAATTTCTCACGTGGTTTATTTTGCATTTATTTAAAATAAATGCATGACACCATCAGATTGGATTTGAAAATGCAGTTTTATGTTGAGGTTATGATCTCGTATGGCTGGCTTTGTAATGCTTTGTTTACCGTTCTTTCCACCCATTGTAATCCTACTGAGCGATTTGCCGAAAACTTATGGCCTCTAAACTCTCTATCAAACATTTTGTTACCATAGCTATTTAAGAAAACACATTTTTTCCGATCCAATGGATCCATTTAACAAACAAAAAAAAATAATAACGCTGTTTGAAGCTTTTAAACAATATTGTAATATGGCGACAATGTATGTGCCCATTGCTCCCTCTGCAACCCGCTCTGCCATTTTATAATTGCGCGAGCGCTATCTGTGTCGGGCCGTGAACTTTCTTTGTACCCCTATCTGACTCTTGGACCGCGCGCTCTAGTTCGTGACTTTGCCGTTTTTGCCCACAGCAGTTAACCTAGCTTGGTGACTGGCTTAGTAGTCGAGAATTTAGTAAGGTGGCTCCCCCATTTATTAGAACTAAAGTTTGTCGTTATTCCATAACGAGAACTTGAAGGTTGAATTATAATTTATTATTGAAATTAGTTTCTTTAACAAAAGAGGCTAAAGGGAGAGAAAAAGTAATATCGTTAGCAGCTGTTGTTGCAATTGGATGGACATTCTTGAGTTTGAATTGCAATTTTTAATACTCATTATCTTAGATCGATACAACACTCATTTTCATTTTAATCTGGGATCATTTAAAATTAGACCAGTGTTGGGGTTGATACTTACAAAAAGGAACTAATTACAGCCACAGTCACTTTGTGACAAAATGTTGCTTGAATATTTTGAATCTTTCAAATTGAACTATTCCAAAAAAGGATTCAAAATTGCATTTTTTTATTATGGAAATTGAATGCTGCACGGAGAACAATGGGCTGTCAAAGTTGGAGCGTCAAAATTGAGAGAGCCAATCCGTTCTTTTAGATGGCCTAAAGAGCCATCCAGAATTTTCTTCACATAGTCGAAGAGGCTCTAATTTTATGACATGTCTGACTGTTATAAGAACGCCAGACTCACTATCGAGGATAAGCAAGGTATCCTTCCTGGACCTGATTAGTTATCGTTGGCGTGTTTATTTAAAATGATTGACTCTGTAAGTCAAACGTCCACAACAATAAATGAAAAGTGCATAAGAATATTAGGAATAATTGTACATTCCTATTTAGGATGAAAAAGATATTCCTTTCTTTAAAATTAAAATCGATCATTTATTTTTAAGGATAAAATCTAACAAATTATTAAATTTCACTTTATAAGTCTTCCTTGTGAGCAAAGAATTATTTTTGATAACTTCACTCTTATTATTTTTTGTACGCAATTGCTTTTCACGTTTAATCATTTCAAATAAGCGCGCCACCCTTAACGAATTCGGTTGTCGACGCGATGCATGCAGTGAGATTTGGGATTGGGAACACCGTGGATTAGACTCTAGAGAATTTTGGGAGTAAGTTAATGTCATTGAGCCGATCAGCGTCTCATTTGCTGTTTATTGAACTTAAACATGTTTTTCATCATTTTAAACTGCTTTTCGATATTTCGAACATTCGTGGAGATTGAAGTGCATTAGAATTTTCCACGTCAGATTTGATACTTCCCAGGGATTTAGGATAAAGGCGTAATTGGACGTTCAGCTAACTATTTGTCGTCATCGTGTCGTTTCAAACTGAAAACGTGCAAAAAATTGCAGCATTCACTGATGATGCAGAAAGTAACGAGATGTGGGATGTTGGTTTCTGAATGCACTTCAATGTTTCAAATCTTACAATTCAGTGTGACACCGTGCCGTGTCCTTAGCCTCTCGTCCTCCAAAAAAGATATTGTGAAGGTGCACTGTTTTTGCATATAAAATTATATCTAATTAAATTAAAAATAAAAGTGATCTTCAAAATCATAATAATCATAGCATTTTTGAAAATTTGTGTTTATAAATATTTAAAATAAAAAAATTTTACATAACAAATCGTTAATAATAAAGAATTTTCAATTGTAAATCAACAAACTTACATTCTCATTTGTTTTGGAAATTGAAATACTCATAACTTGGTCTGAAACTTTTTTTGTCAAAACGGCAAGATGGATATCCTATGATTATGAATATATTTTTCATAAATTTGCGTTCCATTGAATAATTAAAATTTTTCATAGAAAACTATAAATATGTACAACCGAAAAAAGTTAAAAATCGAAAACAGAATTCTGTTGAAAAGTAGCGAATGAGGACTCTAAATATGCATAATTAATTTGTAGTCTATTAATCCATTGTAATTACAAAAATTCTTAAGAATTTTAACTTTCTGCAATATTTTGGCAATATTTGGAAAATGGCAATAGGCTGAGTCACGTTTATGATTTCAGAATAGGGCCTTCTTACAATTTCAATATAGTTAAAACTGCAATTAACTAAGCAATTATTTTATTTTATTAACTAGTCATGAACAGTGATAAATTGTTTGGATAATAATATTTGTTAACTTGGCGTTAATTATCACCGACAACGAGTTGAAAATTTCTGAAAAATACCGCAACTATCTAGCAATAATATATGAAATGATAGATATAAACAAGAATAATTTGTTTGTACAATAATTTTTGCTGCATTGCATTAATTGTTATTACCTCAAACTAATTCAAAGTGGAGAAAAAGTGGAAGACTATAGAAAAAAACTGCAACTATAGCATTATTCTGAGAGAACGTTGTAAGAAATAATGATCAATTGTTCAAACAATTATTTATGTTAATCATTTATGTTAACTGGAGGGGTGGGTATCAGGAGCAAAAATAGTACAACCTAATACCGAAACGCGAGAATTTCTGAATTTCGATAGAGATAAAATAACGGATACACGTTTCCATTTTATGACACAATTCGAGAATTCCGGAATCCGGAATTCCAAATATTCAATTTTTGATCCCGTTCCACGAAAATTAAAGGTCGCGAAGGGAGAAACATTCGACATAATTTCACAGGTAAGGTAGTAATTCCAATTATAATCGGAAATAAAACGAAACACTTAATTTTTAGGTTAGTACCAAAATTGAAATCTGTAGGCATTCTAGGTACGGACATGACAAAAGTCCTACGGATGACCCTAAGCTATGACTCAGAAAATTAGTGGTTACCAGGGAGTCCCCCTACTTGCTATCTAATGGAAGCAAACCCACAATCACTACCCCTACCCATAACTAAGTATAAAACTAAACCTCAGATTGAATTAGAATAGAATAAGAAAGTCAAAAATAAAAAAATTAGAGATAAACAATTGATTTAAAAATATGAAATAGGATAATAGATAGGAGACCGAAACTCGGAAGTAGTATTAACCTCAGAAGCACTAGAGAAAGTAACAAAAGTAGCCCAAAGATAAAAGATAGCGAAACCCCCCTAGCACCTGTCATTCCTAACCAATACCCAAAAACCAAAAACGCCCAAATTCCTTAAATAATTCCTACAAAGTATATCCCAAGCTTAATAAGCATCCCCACGAGCAACAAATTTCAAGCCCTATAGAGCATTCCCACTTACGACACTAGCCACGACGCAAGCACGCAAGACTCATTCAGTTTAAGTAAACCGAAAGTAGATTCCATCAAAAATTACAAGAAGGCTTCAACCATTCAGTTAAGAAATTAAAGGAAAAAGAAATCGAAAAATAACAAAACCGAAAACTAAGGATCTTATTTAAAAGAGAATCTGCCCTGGCAAAATACCGTCTCCATGCGAGAAAAGGCAAAGAAAGAAAGAAGTGAGGAATTATCTCGACAGGAAGCTAAGAAACAAAAAGTGTATCAAACCGTTATGGAAGAATAGAGGCAATACAAAGAAAAAAGGAGACAAAGAATACAAAAGATGCATCCTGAAAACAAAAAAAAAACAAAGGGGGAAAAGCGAATAAAACGCCAAACAAACAAAAAAAACTGCAAGCAAAACCCACAAGTTATATTAAAAAAAAGTTTGATGGAACCAACTTATTTTTTTCTTTCTAATATGCCTCGTATGAAATCGTGGGCCCTTACTAAGACATACTTTTCGGTTACCTTCTACTCTCTCCAACATATTATATTAGACCAAAAACAAAATTGTACTGAAAATGTTCAAATACAACAACTAAAAAGAACCTTACTCAAATACGACTCCAACCGACAATCTTCTCTTTTTTATATTTGTCACAGGAATCCGGAAACCATGGAGGATAACTGGCAACGAAAAATCACCCAGGACACCGCGTTTTCCAACATAACCTTAGAAATAAAATAGAGAATTTTAAATGCC
The DNA here is from genome assembly GCA_011634705.1 of Andricus grossulariae. NCBI lineage: Eukaryota > Metazoa > Arthropoda > Insecta > Hymenoptera > Cynipidae > Andricus > Andricus grossulariae. The sequence continues at coordinate 4,179 of JAABKJ010001317.1, read as the reverse complement.
AATTGTGTGGCAATTTTATACCAAAACCTATATACATAGTACAGGACTTCTCTTGCAATAACAGACCTTTTAGATACAGACATAATTACTCAATCTCAAACGGCAACGGAAAAACTTACATACAAGGGGGCTGGGAAATATATCAACCACAGGATCCAAAACTTGCTAGACGCTAGCTTACCTAAAATGAACCTGAAAAGGTAAATAGTCAATGACACATTAGAATTGGACTTCAACATTGACTCCCAAACAGTACAGGAACTGGACAAAAAACTTGAACAAACGGCCTAGGTGGATTAGCATGTAAAAATGGCCCCCACACCTATCAAGCCTATATTGGCACCATATATTGACATCTATGTGAATATGAAATCGTGCGAATTTCAAGCTCAAAATTTCATTTTCTTTAGATGTGGAGGGGGGTAGTAAAATAAAATAATGGTTTTTCATCAAAAACGGTTGAATCGATTTTGAGGAGCAAAATATATGTTGTGTTAACCAAAAAGAATACTTTCCGAAGAAAGTTTGGATTTATTTCGATAAAATATAGAGGTAAAAAAATGCTTTGAAATTTTGAAAATATGTTTTTGTGGTTATGTTTTAGAGCTACTCCTCCAATTTTTTTTCAAAGAAAACCTTCAAGTGTCTGCTCCAACATAAATTTTTGTCAGTTTTTTCGAGTTTTTGCCTCACGGCCAAAAATAATGAAAGTCATGCATGACGCACAGCACACGGCGCACTCTCGCTCCAGCCGTGCACATCGAACCCCACTGTTAGGTAGACACTTTATTAGTTTAATTAAGCGGTCGGCTAGAATAATGGTGCACTTGTATTTTAAGGAATCACTTATTTTTCATTTCTTTTGTACATAACCTTATGAAAAACAAATGCGCATTTTTAAAACCTTACCCTGTAGTGAAATTACGATTTGCTGTGACACCAAAGAAAGACACCAAAAGAAATAGTTGAAAAATATTCACCAAAAAAAGTTGGAAAAGTATGCTAGTATTTTATGTATATAAGTGTTCAAATAAGAGTCGTTTGCAGTTGGCCTATACAAATTATAGTTTCCACAGTTCACCATGAGGAGGTTTCAATACGATTTTGAACTCCTTATTGGGGTGCTTTTTTAGTGTGTCATTTTAGTCTTCATCACTGTCACTTTCAATTACTGGTATGTAATTATTTGGATTGAATACATCACTTAGTATTTCCGCTGGTTTAAAAACATTGGATAAGTATCTAGCGTGAGATAAATAATACACTATTGCAGCAATATGAGAGCGACAACCAACAGTCCATTTTTCGTTAGCACATTTGCATGTGTGATGCGTCAAACCAGAAAAACCAACACTGTTAGGCTGATATCTCCTCGTGGTGAACTCTGGAAACTATAATTTATATAGGCCAACTGCAGACGATTCTTATTTAAATATTTTATTTACATAGAATACTAACATTGTTTTTAACTTTTTTTCGTGAACATATATTTCAACTATTTCGTTCAGTGTGTTACGTAATTTCAGAGAAATCGTAATTCAACTACAGGGTAAAGTTTTAAAAATACGAATATGTTTTCCATAATTTTATGTACAAAAAAAATTAAAAATAAGTGATTCCTTAAAATACAAGTTCACAGTTATTCACGGTGACCGCTTAATTAACCCAATAAAGTGTCAACCGAACAGTGGAGTTCGAGTTGCCCGGCTGGAGCGAGTGTGTGCCGTGTGCTGTGTGCTGTGCAGCATGCATGATTTTCATCATTTTTCGCCATGACGCATTGCCACAAAAATTCTGACAAAAATGTACGTCGAGGCAGACACTTCAAGGTTTGTTTCGAAAAAAATTGGAGGTGTACCTCTAAAACATAACCTCAACAAAATATTTTTAAAATTTGAAAGCATTTTTTACCCCTATTTTTCATTAAAAAAAAAAAAATCCAAACTTTATTCTGAAAATAGTCTTTTTGGTTAACATAACATATATTTTGCTCGTCAAAATCCGTTCAGCTTGAAATTTCTAAGATTCTATATTCACATAGGTGTCAATATATGGTTCCAATATAGAATTAATAGGTAAGGGGGGGGGGGCATTTTTACATGCTTATCCCCCTGGGTCCTTTATGAAATACTCACAAACCTCCTCAGGGGAGGAGGTGTGACAGATTTCTTATCATCGTATAGGGCTTGACGTGGCCCTGCACAGGAGAACTGCCGGCCCGTGCACTAGAGGAGGCGGAACCCCCCGAGGGGTCCGGAAACCCCAAGCGAGGACGCACCTCTTACTCAGTCTGACCTCGCTCCTCCTAGGGTGTACTATTTTACAGTGTGTGCCGGACTAACAATGTTGTGTGTTAATAGTTAGCCTGCTCTCGTCGCCGCTTCGCTCGGAGACATACCATCTCACATGCGGCAAGTCTCTCTGCGGCAAGTCACAACTGCGGCATCTCTCCCTCATGGCATTTCTCTCATTGAAATCGACATTTTTGCGGCATCTCATATCGCACAGCTGTGACGGGCCATCCCTTTCCACTAGTGAGAGATGCCGCTAGGTAGAGATGCCGCAGTTGTGACATGCCGCAGGGAGACTTGCCGCATGTGACATGATATGGACCCCTTCTGTTTCTTCTGTGTTAGTTTTTTACCCAAAAAGACGAATTTTAAACAAAATACATGAATTTCCTGCCGAACAATTGAATTTTTAACTTATCCCGTATACAGTGTCAACCAAAAATAGTATATTTGAATTTTCAGATAAAACTCTATTTAAAAAAAATAACTTTGAACAACAACAACAAGAAACAATTTTCAATAAAATTGTTAAAAGTTCAAACGAAAAGATAAATTTTCGACCAAAGAGATTGAATATTCTATAAAAAAATACAAATTTTCAACTTATCCAATATAAAGTTTTAACCAAACATGGAATAGTTGAATTTTTTGATTGAAAAATAATAAGTTTAACAATAAATATAAATTTTCACCAAATTTTTCAAACTCTAAACCGAAAAGAAGAATTCTCCACCAAGAAGATTAAAGTTCTATCAAAAAAGACAAATTTTGAACAAAATACGTAAATTTTTAGCAAAATTATTTAATTTGCAAGCCAAAAGAACAATTATCTACAAGAAGGTTGAATTTCCAACACAAAAATATGATTGTTCAACTAAAATGCTTTATTTTTAAGCCAAAAAGGTGAATTTTCTACAAAACAGTAGAAGTTTCACCAACATAAAAGATCAACTAATTGCGAATCTCAGTCCTCCCCCCCCCTCCCAGTTACAGAAGTTTTGGTGAGACTGACGTTACAACTAGACTCTCCACCATACGACAAATCACTAGTAGTTGGGTGTACAATCTAAAAAATGAATGATTTTTAAGGCAAAAAGAATAATTTTCTATAAAGCAGTCGAATGTTTACCATAAAACTTCATTTCAAATAAAATATTTCAATTTTCCACCAAAAAGTTAAACTTTTTAATAAAAAAGATTAATTTCGAACCAAATAGTTTAATTTTCACCTGAAATAGATAAATTTTTGACCAAAAATGGAATAGTTCAAATGTCAGTTTAGAGAATTTATTTTCAACCAAAAATAAAACGAATTTTCATCAAAATAGTTAAATTTTCGAAAAACGAAATAAAACAATAAAATAGCCTCGGAATGGATTGAAATTTTCATTGCTGAAATGCACACGCACGGTAAACGTAAAGGTCGAGTTTCAGACGACGAATGAAGTGTGGGTGTTTGGAATGCTAGAAGAGTGAATGATCTTAAGATAAGAGAACTACAAGAAACTATGCACGTAAGGAAACTAGATATTCCATGTGTACCTGAGATGAAGAAAGAGGGCCGCAAATGTAGAAACATAGATAATGGGGTGTTGAAAGGCGGTTTGGAAATATGGTCAGGAGTAGATATTGAATCGCATGGTAGTCAAGAGGTCAGTTTAATTAATGAATGAAAAAGCAAGACAGCATCTCAAAGATCATGATTTTGTATCTCCTAGATTGCTGTTGGTTGGAATGAAGGTAGGAATCAAAAGAATATTTATCGTAGCATGCTACGCCCCAGTTAATAGCGACCCGAGGGAAGTCAAAGGCGCCTTCTGGGACACTTTAAATGATACAATTAGTACTTGCGATCAAGGTGAAAGAATAATTTTGTTAGGAGATATGA
>JAABKJ010001316.1:0-30994 GCA_011634705.1 Andricus grossulariae | reverse complement strand
CCTTAAGTTCGTTCTTCGTCCATTGAACCACCCCAAACGAGTAGAGTAGAACCGGGACGACAAGCATGTTAGTCGCAGATACCTTGTTCAACGCCGACAGATTGGAAGACCAAATCTGTCAAAGAAGATGCTTGTATCTGCTTCAGAGAGACTCCTTTACTGATTTATCGTCCTGAATGTGGCTTTCAGGCACGCCCAGGTATGTATAGGTCTCTCCAGTGTTAAGATGTCTAATAAATCCTATATCCATAAGCTCAGGGTCCTTGGGAACGCGAACAATCTTTCCTTTCTTCAGATGAATTTTGGCACACTTATTCAATCCAAAGTCCATCCCGAACTTTCCTGTGTACTTCTTGACGATATTTATGGCAGTTTGAAGTTTGCTTTTACGAGTGACCTTATGCTCGCGCTGGTTATTGTCATATATATATATATATATATATATATATACTCGAGACATCCAAATATCTCAAAAAATACGCATCCTATGAAAAAATATCTATCATAAAACCTTTTCATTTTGGAGGGGAAAAGCCACTTTGAACAAATTTACCCCAACCTACCCCTCCAGAAGGCAGGAGTGGGGGTAAATTTGTAATTTCAAATAGAAACCACAATTTTTTATCACACATTCAGATTCTCCTTCATCCTCTCACCATCGGGGTCCTTTATTTCGGTGAGTCCCCTCACTTCTCACCATCGGGGTGCTTTATTTCGGTAAGTCCCTTCGCCTCTCACCATCGGGGTGCTTGATTTCGGTGAGTCCTCTCGCCTCTCACCATCAAGGTGCTGGTTTTCGATAAATATTTTACAATAAGTGCTCAAAATGTTGTCCTCGCACTTCGATGCACTTGTTAGTCCGAGTTCCGAAAGATTCCACACAACTGCGAAGTGTGCCTCTCATAAACTTCTGTTGACAGTTGCTTTCTAATTACCCTTTAAAGCACGCATCAGTACTTTGAAATTTTTTTCTTCTAAATCTTTAACTACGTCGCGGAACCCTCGATGAAGGACAAAGACATCATTCGTCCTCAAAACTCGCCTTAAACTAATTTTGGTCTTTAAGGCCATGTGACGAGTGGGTCACGTGACCGGCTTCCTACCTTATCGACGCTTTTTTCATTTGTCAACTTATTTTCACACTTAGAAACACGGCTCTGGTCCTAAATTTTTATAATTATGAAAAAAGTTTTTTTTTAAATAATTTTTTTTCATAATTATACAAATTTAGGACCAGTATAGTCAGATGTCATCAGCCGTTGTAACGTTTTTTTAAATTATTTTTCTGGACAATTGTACTATTGAAGAAAAGTTGTGGTAAATTTAACAATTTCGAATTTATGCGTTAAGAGCTGAACAAACATTAATCTAAACTATTGAAAAATTAGTGATTCGATTTTAATTTTTTTTTTCAAATAAATCTTCCCCAATAAATTGTGATCCATATTAATTTTCCCTAAATGCTGCTTTTCGTCCTTTTTATTTCAGCAAAATTAATTTATTTCTCAATGATAATGTTTACCAAGTAAATTTAAAAACAGAAGTATGAACGAGGTTTTTTAAATCTCGTATTTTATCAGATAAACGATGAGTTTTTACGAGATTAAGACTTTTTTAAAGTGATTTTTGTATAACAGACTGGACGTTTTTTTGCATCAAAAAAAGTTTTGCTTCGGAAGGTAGAAAATATGAATACTGTCTTGACCTGGAGGTCAGGGTTTTGTTTTTCAATTCACAATTGTTCGTCTAAGAAACCTCTATCATACTTTCAATTTTAAATATAATTGGTGAACGTTATGGAAACAATTATGAACATTTAGAGAAAATAAATTTGTTTGCAAAAAAACATGATAAAGTTGTAAAAAAATCAGTTTTCCGTGAAGAAGGTATTCAAAAAATTATTATTTGCATCATTTGTGAAGATTATTGAAAGAAGTTAAATTTATAAATAATTCAATGAATAAGAAAGTACAAACAGCGAGAATCGAACACGCACCTAACCTGCCGGCCGATCTCAAGTATGTTTCGCCAAACTTTATATGTCTTGTGGCAGATATTCCAAAGTTAATTTTCACGAAAATGATGAAGAATTTCATATTACTGATTTGGAAAATTAATAAACAAGTAAATGAGCTTTTATTACAAAAATCATGAACCGAATATAAAATTGACAACTGACGGTCTCCCTTGTAAAAGGTAGAATCGCTTTGTTAACAGAACATGATTTTTATTCTTTACAACTGACTTCCTGTTTTCTAGAAAAGTTTATTCAACGACTTCAGGTGAAACCTACGTGAAGGTTATATAAATATTACACATTTTTTTTAGGATGAAAAGCAACACTAGCTTGTAAATTTCGACATTCGTATACATGGCAGATAAGATAAGATGCGCATTGAATCCTTCTGTAGTAAAACAATATGTGTATTACAATTCAATAAATAACGCTGGTTGAAGAACTTTGATTAGATGTCATAGAAATCTCAAATTTAGAATTTTAAAAAACATTTTCTTTTTCTGGAAATATCAAAAAGTGATGTCTGTTTTCAAATCAATCCAAGTTTAAAAGATTTTATCGTCATTTCCAAAGTCTTGACTATCACTGTTATGTCAGGATAAATATTTTGTTATTTGCACACGAGAAAAATGATCAATTTGTCATTTTCTTGTCAACTTTTACTATAACGCATTACTAGTTAAAATTTTACCAGAGATCTCAAAATAAATAAATTCGATAATAATTATAAATTTTCAGATGTAATATACAAGATAATATTAAATAGAAAATTCAGCAAGTAATCAAATGAGATCTGTTTGATATCTTGAGTGTTTTTCAGTCTAATATTCCAGACAACATCCACATAATTTCCTCACGCGCGCATACACAAAAATTATCAGACTGATAATATTTTAAAATTTTAATTGCTAGCAGCTTGCTCTTTGTGTAAGCAATAATTAAAAATCGTCACCAATAATTATCACACCAATTTTAATTAAACTGAATAAAAAATGTTTAAACTAAAAATGTGGATTTGCAATGAATAAACTCCTCAACATTGTTTTCATCCCAAAATATTGTTTTTTATTTATATTTTTAAATAAAATTCAGTCTTAATTCTGTTAACTTACTATTTCAGTAACTTATTAGTTAACTAATTAAAATTTGTTTACAACCATTTTTCAAACAAATCTTTTGACACTGCATACATTTCATTTGGATGCAATAAGGCTATTTTCGAAAGAATGTTAATCACGTGGTTTTTCTGCTACCACCTTTCACTTCTTAACCTTTTTAAATCTCAAGCCTCTGCACAAATCGCCAAACTAATGAAGACAATTTCGACAGAAATTCTTTCAGTATGAAAAGAAAATCGCTTGCACCTTTCCTGTTTCTCAGACATCATCGCTGAGATCAATCTCTTCGTTCACAATAGCAAGACCCAACTTTTCTCCAGCACTTTCTTCTCGGCATCTTTTTCTTCTTATTCAACATTTTCTTCATCGACAGGATCAACCTTCTTCTTGTCCCGATCTGTTTCTTCTTCCTTCGCATATATTACTGTAATTTCCTCTTCAGCATTTTTTTCTTCTTTTCCAGCTCTCTTTATGCAGATCTGTTTCTTGTTCTTTTTTCACAAACGCCACTGTCATTTCTTCGCCTTCTTCAGCATTTTCTTCATCAGCAGGATCAACCTTCTTATACAGATCCGTTTGTTCCTTTTTCTGTCCGTTCACCACTGTAAGTTCTTTAGGAAATTTGTGTTTATCTCCCGACGTCAGCAAAATTCTATTATTTGCGTGAAAAGAATCTCTTACTATGTGGGGCAAGTCCTCTTGATTTATCTTTCTGAAGAAGTGAAGAGTGTCATCTTTCAGTACGTGGACACTGATCCCCCCAAATGTTACGTAACTGGCTTCTTGGCTGTAATTTCCAGTTTCTGTACAATTGAAATTATAATCTTCCACTGCTATGGTCATCATTAACAAGGCCCTTAGTTCAGCAATACTCAAGGATTGACGAAACCATTCAACCGGAATCCAAATTATTTTCTGAAAAGTAACGTAGCTTTCACTAGTCTGAAATAAGAAAGTTGAAAAATTATTATTTTTTATTGTTACTGAAAAACTTATTTTACTTAAGAAATAGTTATCACTGAAAAAATTACCTTTTAATTCATATTCATTTTAAGTTTTAAAGTATAAAAAAAATTAATTATGGTAGCTACAAAAAAATTTTTTTTTTTTTTTTTGAATGTGTATTGCAACTCATTTTTTTTTAAATATCTAAAATTCCGTTAAAAAAGTATTTACCAAAATATCATCAACAGCAAAACCAGATCTTCTAAACCAGTACCCCTCTGGGGTAAATAGGATGACGGTCCTTATTCCTTTAAAAAACTTCACGGTTTCATGCGAGAGTGGTCGCTTGTGCAAAAAAGAATCAAGTTCTTTGGCTGCAATGGACAGGATGCAGTTTTTTTCAAACTCCTGCATCGTGCTCTCTATTAACCATTTCGTAGGAGCTATAACACTGCAGGTTACCTTTCTGTACTCATCCTTATTCATCTGAAAATAAAAAAAATGTATTCTTTTTTTTTAATTTCATTTAAATTGAAGTATCTAAAATTTTAAATAGAAAAAATGCAATTTATTTATTTTTGTGCTTACCTTTCTCTTAGATGCAGAGACTTTTTCAACAACTTTTTAAACTATTTTTTATGACACTGAATAGACTTCTCATTTAAAATCAAGATTCGTAATGATGTTCATGACTAATGCTTATATTGACACTTTTATTTACACGGTTTAGAAGAAAAAGAATAAATACACAAAGTGTACAGATAAAGAATAACTATGATAACGCATCTCCCGAATTTTTTTACTATACTGGTATCTTTCTACTTTTTCACGGTTTTGCTCAAAATTGAATTGGTCATTAATTTATAAAAAATATTTTTCGAGTTTGTGAGCATATTTTTCTTTGAAAATAAACATTTTATAACTGTATATTTTTTGAATATATTTATAATTTTAAAACCTCTATCGATTTTAGATAATTTATTCAAAATTTGAAGTGATTTCTTAAACAAAATTTCATATAATTCCGTATTTTTCTTCAGCAGTAAATTTATTTGGATAATCTGCTTCTCTAAAGAAGATGTATCAAATGTTCTAGATATAAAAGAACGTAAAATCTTTGTGATATTCTTGAAATTCTTTAGGATAAATTACTTTAACATAAAAATTAATTATCGATCGTGTACTTACTCTATTCTATATATTTTTAGTCTCCCTTCTTTTCTTAAACTGATTTCTTAAACTAATCTGAATCTGAATTGTCGCAAGTCACAGCACTATTACACATCAACAAACATTATTTTCATCATGTTTGTCGACTCTAAGGTTTGTCATCATGGCTGAGTTGGGTATTATTTCCGTGAGTGAAAATCTTTTAATATTCAAATGACTGTTTGTTTTCTCCATATTAAACTTTTACGAAATGTTCACAAAAGTATGAACTTTCAGTAAATTAATAAGGTTTTTACGAAATTACACTAGTTGCAATATGCAGAAGTTGTGAAACATAGCGTTTTTCGCCATAACTTCAAACTGCGCACAATATTCATATTGCTTTTAGAATCATATCTCCTCTTTTTTTATCAATTAGACAAATATTTTTACAAAAAGTTCTTTCGTCATCAGTGTTCCTAATTTAAAACAGATTTTGTAAACATTTTGTAACTTGTGATTAAAATTCGTAACAAGTAAAGGTTTTGACGACGATTGCAAATAAATTAAGCTTTAGTTACTGGCATAATTTACAGATAATGGGTTTTGATAGGCATTAGAAAAATGGGACAATTATTTACAAATTGTTTAATCGTCAGTGTAAAATTACATAATATGGTAATAAAGATTGCTAAAACATGAAAATATTCCTATAAATTTTCAGCTTGAAACATGCGGTGATCCGCATTAGGGACCGTGACCAATGTCGGATCGTTAACGATATGAATTATAATTAAAAAATATATTATTTTGTATGCCCAGTCTGCTGTTGATTTTTTTTACAAAATTTTGAACAATACACTCGGAATAATAAAAGTGCAAATTTCTGAAGATAACATTCATTAGATCTAACGTAACCGATGATAAGTCTTGACAATATCCAATTTTCACCTTCAATATGATCCCATTCGGTACACGTGCACCATTAACTATAGTGTCAAATTTCAATTATTGCATTTCATCCTACTTAAGAATTTATAAACAAAAAGCATTTCTATGTAATAAAAACTTACATAAAGTACAAAAACAGATAGCCATTGTTGCCTTCTTCCTTCATTACAATAATGTATATAACAAGAATTTTCATTTAGAAGCAACTTAGTCTGTATTCTAACATCAAAAAATGTTATTTAAAGGATTAAACGCGGTTGTATCATTTACACTTAAACATATACATGCTCGGCCGGAGCAATTTTTTATAGAGGAAGCAATAAATCATCCTGAAATGTTCAAACAATATACCATCAAAGAAAGAATCGTCATGACATTGCTTGCAAATCGAACACCGACAAACTTAACCCCTTCACTGTATAGACCAAAAATTACAAAGTGGGCCCGAAATGTGTGAAACTTTCTACTAAATGGATTTCATTGAAAACTGGTACTAATGGGTTATTTGGGTAGCTGAATACGAATTCAAGGTTAAGGTTAGAAATTTCGAAATGATTGATCCAATATGGCGATCAAACATTTTGAGAAATCGTATAAGTTGGCGGATTTGGACAATAATTGGTACTAGAAGGTTATTTGTGTCGCTTTATACGAATTCGAGGTCCAAATTTTAAATTTATGGAAGGCTGATCTAATATGGCGATGATCAACATTGGTACTAAGGGGTTGACTTGACGTTTTTATTTCCCTATGGTACTGGCTAACGGATTTTTGTATATGAATATCAGATCTATTTCCAGTGAACCGAAGAAAGACATAGTACGGACTATCGTTGAAAGCCACCCCATTCATTAGTTTTTTCCCCAAATTTTAGTTCACGTGATATTTGCTGAATCAATGTTTTTAGGGTGGCTGATTTCAAATAAGATGTTGCATTTTCAAAATTCAAAATGGCGGATCCAATATGACAACCATGAAATGGTAAACATTTTTGGATATGGATAAAATTGGTGTTTGTCAGATTTTAAGGGTCGCTGATTTCAAATCTGATGTTGAATTTTTCAAATTCAAAATGGCGGATCCAATATGGCGAATATGAAATATTAACAATGTTTGGATCTGGATAAAATTGGTGGTAAATATATTTCTGGGGTCGCTGAATCAAAATATTTTGTTGTATTTTCAAAATTCTAAATGGTGGTTCCACTATGGCGAACATAAATGATTAAAAATGTTCGAATATTGATCAAATTAATGATACTTAGGTTTTTGAGGTCGCTGAATCGGAATCTGACGCTTAGTTTTGAAAATTCAGAATCGTGGATCCAATATGGGGGACCAAAATTATAAAAAATTCGGATTGTTCATATTTAGGTTTTTAGTTTTTTTGAAATGAAACCTGATTATGGATTTTCAAAACTCTGCTATGTATCGTACCTTGCTTTCAAAGGGACCATTAGTAAGTAGAATTAACATTACTAATGTTCATTACATGCAATTCCAATAACCTTTGGTTTGAAAAAAAAAATTAAGAACCCCAAAAAACCTACAAACTGAAAAAGGGGTCAATAAACGCCACGTCCTCGTTTCGTGATTTTGGAATTTTCAGAATTCAAGATCATATTTGCAATCAGCCACCCCAAAAACCAAAATATCACCCATTTTATCAAGATCCGAAAATTTTCAATCCGCCAATTTAAATTTAAAAAATCTAACATCACATTTGAAATCAGCGAACCCAAAAACCAAACAATCACCAATTTTATCAAGGTTTAATTTTTTTTAAATGTATATATGTCACTGACAGTAAAGGTTTTAACTGAGTTTTTCATGTTCTACGGAAAAAAATTAATGTAAATATATTTATCCATGATCGTCATTCATTATTCACTATGAGTTATTCAAAAAAAAAAAAAAACACATTAAAACATCCGCACCGCGTTCTTAAATTTAAAATTAGGAGGCCTGTAGAAATGATAAACGCAGAATCCGAATTTTTGAAACATTAGTGATGAATTCAAAGAGCATCATTCATATTCGATCATTTATCATTTATTATTCATCATTCATCTCACATTCATTAGCATCTTTAAAAAATAATATTATCTATAAGAAGGCAATAAATTATGCTATATTACAAAGTTTAAATTATCATGCAACATCGCTTCAAAATCATGTCCTCTGATTTTGAGACCATTTAACAAAGCTAATGTACATTGCCCAATATACTTATCCATCCTCTAGACGAATCTTAAACAAAACTCGCATCAATAACGTCCGCAGCCCCTTCTTAAATTTCAAATGAAAAAGCCTGTGGAAATGAAAATCGCAGAATCCTTATGATATTTTTCCAAAGAATTTTGTTAATACTTTCAAAAAATTCAAAGAGAATCATTCATCATTCTTCATTCATTCATTAGCTTCTTAAAAAAGTATTATTATCTCTGAAAAAAATAAATTATGCTATATAAAGCAGTTTAAGTTATCACGCAATAACCCCCTCCCCAAATATGTCATCTTGTGTCGAGATCCTTCAAAAAAAGCCAATGTACAATATACTTATCCATTGTCTAGAAGAATCTTAAACAAAACTCACATTACCAGCTTCCGCAGCGCATTTTTAAGTTTAAATTCGAGATGCCTGTGAAAATGATAATCGCAGAATCCGATCGTTATTTATCTAAACAATTTTTGAAACATTGTCGAAAAATTTAAAAAGCATCATTCACTATTCATCATTAATAATCATCATTCATTCATCAGAATCTTGAAAAGTAGCATTATCTATAAGAAAGCAATAAATTATCCTCTATTAAGCAGTATACATAATAATCAAATTCCTCCCCCCCTCACCCACACACAAGTATGTCATCTGATTTCAGGACCCTCCAAGGCACGGACAAGAAGCACTGTGCTGCAGAATGCTCTCAATGTTGATACGGTAGGAATACATTATATGAGTCTCACACGCACACAGCCGAAACGTTCATCTCCACAGACACGCACTACTGTTTATCAATCAAAGAACCTTTTTTGTTAATTTTATAAACTAAGTTCAAGAATAAATAATTTTGAACTCGATGGTGCACCTAGAATATCATTAATAAGAAAAGTCATAGAAAACCTCATTCAAATTTAGAAAAATGGTTACCTCTCAAAAACGCTGGCGCGGTTAAATTAAACATTTCAAATTATTTGGTAAATTATAGAAAATATTGTACATTATTAGGGAATGTTGAATGTGTTAGGGAATGTTGGAAATGTATATTGATGACAGAGGGTGAAGAAGGGATAGCGGGTTTAATTACAGGATAAGAGAAATACTTAGATGGAAATAAGTTAAATATATATGTAGAAAACGCAAAGATAATGAGGTTTAGGAAAAGAGGGGGAAGAAAGAAAGAATGGACTGGAAGATGAAAGGGAATAAATTTAAAAGAAGTAAGAGAGTTTAAATATTTTTGATATACCTTGCAAAAAATTGAGACCATAGAGCTCATATAAGAGAAAGGATATAAAAAACAGCAGGGGTGGTGAAACAGATATGGGCAATAGGAGAAAGAATGTTAAAAAACATTAGAGAAGGAAAATGTGGCTATTTGATACGCTGGTATGGCCGGTATTAGGTTGTGCAGCAGAGATATGGGGATGGAAAGAAAGGAGGCATGGAAATTTGAGACGACGCTAAGGGAGGGAAAGGGATGGGAGTTAGCGAGAAAGTGTTTGATAGAGGTAGAAGAAAAGAAAGGGGGGGTGATAGAATTAACGAGATGGGAAAAAGAACGGAATGAGTTCTTTATTGCTAGAAACATAGAAGACGGGACTGAAATTATGAAAATGGAGAAAAGAAAAGAGTAGTGGAAAAGAATATAGGAGAAAAAAGAAGACTAGAACGGAAGAAGATGTTTCGAAGGTAGTAAATAGAGAGAAAAAGAAGAAAAAGAGTAAATCAGGATATTAAAATGGTAGAATGAAAAAAGTATGTTATAGATTTGCTAGGAGGATTAGAGAGAAAAGTTAGGAAAGGAGCAAAATAAGGTAGAGAAAGAGATGAGGAAGAGGACATTGCAAGGAAAGAAATAGTCAAAGTGTTAGGAATAATGAAAGATGGAAAGGGACCTGGTATAGATGAGATTCCAAATGAAGTTCAGAAATATGGGGGGACAGAACTAAAGGAATGGGCATGGATAATGTGTAATAGAATATGGAGAGGAGAGGGGTGGCCAGAGTTATGGAAAGAAGGAGTAGTGATACCGATGGTGAAGACAGGCAAAGGGGAGGAGGTTAAAGATTATAGAGGAGTGACGCTAATGCCAACATTATATACAGTATATGTAACTGTTTTGTCGGCGAGATTGAAGAAAAAAGTTGAAGAAGAAAAGAAAGAGTCACCGAATCTGACACGGATCAGAAAAGGAATGGGGGTGATGGACAACATATATGTTCTTGTCTTCTTCCCCAGCTATGTGAGCTCGTGGGGGGGGGGCAGACAACAGTGTGTAGTGATGACTCATGAGAGTGGGGGGGGGTGTTGCCGAGCGGTGTCGGTATGTTTGTGTACAGAGGTCTCTCGAGTGCGAGAGAAAGGTTGCGTCTATGCGTTTCTGCCCCGCCGTCAGTCCGTCCATGCTGGAGAAGGAAAGTGGTCCGGAGAACTAGGAAGGAAAGGCCCAAAGCGGACTCATCGACCCGGAAGGGCGAAGCCGATGAGTGGTCGCTTCGTGATGACCTTTGTTTTTAGTCCGCGAAGGCGTTATGGAAGATTAGAACCGTAGGTTCCGACGAGAAGCGTCAGTGACCCGGAAAGGGGCTGAGGTTCGTGGCAACGACAGAGAGAAAGTCTCCAAGGTCTGTTCTGCCTAAGTGTGCACGGGTCGTACCGGCGAGTGCGAGGGCTCTTCCGCTGCATGGGGAGACCCAGGGGTAACTGGGACCCGGAAGCGGATAATGCTCCTCGGTGACGGGAGCTCGGTGGCTGGCGGGACCAGCAAGGCCAGCGGGCGTGGTGGGGAATCTCTACAATCAACGACCACTGGTGAATCCCGGCTGACAATCTCTAATGGTGGGCAGGTGTATCGAGGTTCCTCCCGAAAGTTTGGTACCCTAATAGACGAGAGTTCCGTCTAGATTGCTCGTGGACGATGCTGTCTCGGATCTCATGTGCCAGGGCGGCCCCGGCGTATCGCCCGCAGCTACCACTTCCGGCCTGCTTTCGTTCTACGCGTCGTAGGGTGGCGATTTCCTGTATCAGCGCCGCTTACTTTTGGGCGGAGCGTTGGATGGCGGCGGCTTTCCTGGCCTGCTCGTCAAATACCCGACGTCGTCGCGCCGCTTCCTTCTGGGTGGCGCGTCTGGCGGCGGTCCTCCTGGCTGACTCGTCAGAGATTTGCTGCTGCTGCGCCGCCTCCTCCTGGGCGAAGCGTCTGGCGGCGGACCTTCTGGCCGACTGGTCAAGGATGTATTGTCGTTGCACCGCTTCCTAGTGGGCGGCGCGTCTACCGGCGGCCCTCCTGGCCGACTCGTGTTCCCCACTAACGGGAAGCGGCGACTCTGCTTGCGCTTCTCTCGAGCCCGCCGCCGACGCTCCTCACTCCTGCTGAATTGAAAAATTATCGCTGGGCGGCAAGGTTCTCGTTCAAGCCGACGCTGTCTTCCTGAAAGGCGGCTGTTCCGGGCGGCCCGCTGTTCCCGTCGTCATGGTGCGCGTGTTTAGTCGTGGTCCGGAACTCCCTTGCATTAAGGGCTTTGGTTGTTCGGTACACTCGTTCACTACACCGAAGGGAAAGTAGGAAACAGGGAAACTACCAAAAATTCGATAAATGCCACACGAATGCAGAAAAAGTGGAATTGACTGACCCCTCGGGAAGCGAGAAGGTGGAAAAACCTCGACGAGATCACGAAGGGAAAAAGAAGAATCTAAGGAGAGTTGAGAAGTATTGACACTTCATTTAACTCGAGGAAGGATGACAGAGATTACGCGCCTGACCTCCGGAAAATTCAAATCTGAACTGAACTGCGAGAGTCGCTCTACTAGAAGAAACCTAAAAAGAAACCTAAAACAACATCATGGACAGCAATTTAATGCAGTTTGCGCAAAAATACATTATATATGTGACCGTTGCAATGCAAATTTTATGTGCAAGCGTCATTTGAAATCACACATGAAAGTGCACTCGTTTAAACAAATTAAACCTAAAATAGGTGTTATGTGCCGAACGTTTGCCACTTCTTCGATCGAAGAAATGTTTGGTCATTACAAAAAGTGCCACGATATCACCATCGAATCAGAGGAATTGAAGTTTTCGTCGGTTGCAGAATTTTTTGATTGGAAATGTCAAACTGAAGAAAAAAACAGCACACAGTTTCGAAAAACAGGCGGGGCGAACTCATACAAGGATCATCAGTTTACCAATTATGCTTGCTGTCGGTCAGGAATGTATTTACCACCTGATCATCAGAGGAAGAGGCATTTGAAGCTTAAGGGAAGTCGAAAAATTAATGCATTTTGTCCTGCATCTATAAGCTTAGTAATTAACACTGATGGTGAATCTTTTTTCAAACACTTTATACAATTTTTCATAACTTGATGACTTGACGGTTGATAAATATTATAAATATTATGAATTGGTACTAAGAGTTTTGAAAAGGTTTAAAAAGTAATGAATAAGTTCAAATTTAAAGCGTTTTTAAACAAAAAACTGTTGAACTTCATGCCTGTCAATTTCATATTCTACGATTTCGAAGAATATAAAGAACCACTTTTAGGAGGGCCGATAGGGATAAGGTGACTTTCATAAACCAGGAGGCCCAATTTTGCCCCCCCCATCCCCCCCATGTAGTCTAACGTGGCATTCTCGTCGCCCCCTCCCCGCAGGGTGCTACGTGGTTTATGTATTTTGTTGAAAATTCGCTTTTTTTTTAGGTAAAGAATTAATCATTCTGACTTAAAAATCAACTATTTGGGTTAAAACTTAATTATTTTGTGTGGTAATATTTTTGGACTCATTATTGTTTTCTGTAAACATTTTTCTGTTTTCTGGCCATGCCACGGCTAGCTTAAACCACTTTTGACTGAAAATTGCTCGCCTATCCCAGTTTCTTTCTGAATATGTTTCGGATATGCCTCCCGAGTATTTGAAGGTTTAAATGACAAAGAATGTTGGGCCTCTTCTTAAGGAATTACAATTTTTAATTTTTTATGTGGTTATCAAGTACTAATAGTAGTAGTAGTGTTTTATTTATTTAAGAATCATCCGATTCATACAAATAGGTTACAGTTTAATTCTGAAACTAACTGTTATTCTAATAAATAATAACAAAAACTAAAATTAAAGGTTGACCGTAAACATTACCGCAGATGAGATAAACTCGTAAATAGAAAGACCTTTTTCATGTATTATAATTACCAAGTTTAAAACCGTTCAACTGGGCCCATTTTGAAAAACTTTGGGCAATGACTTACTCGCTTTATTTTGGACAAACACTATTGCAACATCAAGCTTTATGAACAGGAAACAGATTCTTTATCGAGAAACGATCAATAATTTCGATCATAACGATTTCTCTGCATTTTTTAACATGAATTGGGTTGTACTTTGGGTGTCATTGGAACTTATTTCGACTAAAGATGGCTATTTCTGGCAGGGGTCATAACAGATCAATATTTGTAAGTTGTACTTATGTTTCTTCAGCATACATGTATCTCTGGTCGGAAAACGTAGCTTCAAGAGGTGGCCAAGAAATAGCTTCTTACCTGCTGAACCACTTGCAAAATAACATCCCGCAAACAACAAAGCACGTGATCTTATACTCCAATTCCGCTGGTGGCCAAAATCGAAATATTACATTGGCGCTTATGTTGAAGCATTTCCTTGCATAAAGCGACATTGACTTGATTGAACAGAAGTTCTTCTTATCGGGTCACAGTTATAACAGTTGCGACCAGAATTTCGGATATATTGAAAAAGAGCGGAAAAAGTATGAAACTATAAATGACCCTAGTCACTGGTTCTAAATTATTCTAAGAACAAGGAAAACAGAGCCTAAATTTACAGTAACACACATGGAAGCCAAGGATTTCTTCACTTCACAGGAGATACAACAACTCACTGTCAATCGAAAAAAAAATGTTAATAAGGAGAAAATAAATTGTTTCAAGTCCAGATAAATTAAATACGATAAAGAACAACCTTTCGAATTATATTTGAGGTACGACGACGGTCAACTTCATCGGATGCACCTTGGAAAAAAAGGTGTAATCGAAGAACAATTCCGGTACGTTCAGTTATCGGTCCTGTACCCGAACGGTAAAACGATCACAAAGCAGAATTACGATGATCGTAATCGCTAATGCCGTTTATTCCGCAAACCTGTAGAGCCTTTTACTAGCAATTAGGAACCAACAATTCAACTAAGGAATATGTTTTTGCCAGTGGTGATAGCGACGATGAAGAGTAAAATTATTGTATGAAAAAATTTGTATTAGGAAAAGTCTCTATAATTGCAATGTTTTCTTGTTGTTCTAATTAAATTTTTTATCCTCGCTGTTGAAGAAAGTAAAAACCAAAAAAATGTACATACTACTTTATTTGCCGGTTGTTTTCTAAAAATTAACAATTTTGTAACATCACAAACAATATTTTTCTTATCCAGATGCAGAACTAACTTTTGAATGATAGTGTTCAACCGATATTGAACATGAATGACAATGAATAGAAAATTTGCCTTTTTTCTTATAATTGTGGACTCCATCATATTGAAAATTTATTGCTATATGAATTTACATATTAAAAAGTTATTCAATTTTTTTTAAATAATTCGTTTGCCGCTTCAATGGCAGAAAAATGTAATAAAAAATTTAAAATATTTTCAGGAACCACTGACCCATTCACTGTTTATCAAGGATTCAATAATTATTACTAATCGTTGCAGCATTACTAGCGAAAATTTTTATTCCCGAAATTTTAAAACCCGAATTCGCGAATTCCCGAAATGATCAAATTCCCAAAAATAGTCAATTGCCCTATTTTCAAATTCCCAGAAATAGTAAATTGTCGAAATATTAAATCCTCGAAAGTAGTAAATTGCCGAAATTTCAAATTCCGGTGAAATAGTAAATTGTCGAATTTTCAAATTTACGCTAAAAAATATTCAATATTATGTATAGAATTTCATATTTGTGGTAGTTTTATTTTCTTTGGGGAATTTCAATTTTTTCGGAAAATTTCTGCTTCGGAAATTATTTATTTTACGTTATTTTTCATTTAATTTTCTCGAAAAATAATAACATTTTTCAATCAAAGGTTTCAGACCTTAATTCAGCACTTATATATCTCAAAAATATCTTTTTTTTTATTGTACCATCCCAGAGCTCTACAGAATTGTATGATGTGTGTAGAGATGTCAAAGATTGCCTTTGCAAACTGAGGTGCGATGATTGCAATGCATGCATCCACGAATTTTGCAGCACTTGCCTCGATTCGTGTATAAAATTTCAAATGTGTAAACATATTCATGCTGTTGTACGATTGATTAAAAACACGGAAGGTAATATATATTTTCTCGTCAATATTTGGTCTCCTTTTTTGTTTTATACTTATAATTCGATTAAAAAGTGACCATTATATAAGTATATGCAGGGTATATTCTAACGGTTAGTTGTAACTAAGTCGGTTAGTTGCAAATGAAAATGGTTAATTCCATAAGTCAAAAATGTTAGTTGTAAAAAGTAAATTTTGAAATGATTTAGCATACTTCGATCTCCGAGACAAAATAATTGTGATAATTGTGGGCAAGAAAAATTATTTATTTTTATTATAGAGGCTTTAAATATTATGACATAAGTCTTCTTACAAAAAATGGGAAATTTCGGATGTGCATTCCTTTTCCTTTTTTTTTTTTGAGTTTTCGGGTACTATACATTCGATTAGTTGCAAATTCGGCTTAGGATATACCCTAAGTTTATCATTTGCTTTTAGATTTTATTCCGTTCCTCTGAATTTGTCTGTAATTTCCTCGATTTGTAATGAACATTTTGAGAAGTTAACTAACTTTCAAAATGTTCATTCTAAAACCGAGTTAAGTTCCCCGGCTGTACGGCCTATTCGTCTGAGAGAAGAAGAAGAGAGGAAAGGAAGGAGAGAGAAATAGCGGTGAAGACTAGAGGGAGCGCGCGTTGGTGGGAAAGAAACAGACACTGGCGTACGTGACTGGGCCTGCCGCAATATTTTCTGTAAACATGGCTTTGGCACGTGTTCGCAGGCTATCGTCACTCAACTGGTAAATTCTCAGGCCATTACAGGCCCATTGAAGACGAGACGAAAGGGCCTGAACAAAGCTATGACTCACTTAGGGTGAGCAAACTCGTCGTTTCGAATTCCGAGAATTAACAATTTGTCACGTAGGACCTTCAACTCAAGTTTTCGTATAAAAACTTAAGTGAAAGATCACGTAGGCGATTGTTTCTGGTTAGTGAGAGGAGTAAGGTAAGAATGTCCTCTGAGCCCACTTTTATTTAATATATTAATCTCAGACTTAGAAGAAGAAATGAAGAGAAAGAGATGGGGAGGAGTTAGGACGGGAGAGGAAAAGATATATACACTGTCATACGCAGAAGATATATTGTTGATGGCAGAGGGTGAAAAAGGGATAACAGGTTTAATTACAGGATTGGAGAAATACTTAGATGGGAAAAAGTTGAATATAAATGTAGAAAACTCAAAGATAATGAGGTTTAGGAAAGGTGGGGGAAGAAAGAAAGAATGGACTGGAAGATGAAAAGGAGTAAAGTGAGAAGAAGTGAAGGAGTTTAAATATTTGGGGTAAACCTTGCAAATTAATGGAGATCATAGAGCTTATATAAGAGAAAGGATGAAAACAGCGGTAGGGATAATGAAACAGATATGGGGATTAGGAAAAAGGAGGTTTATGAAAGATTGGAGGAGGTGAATGTGGTTATTTGATACGCTGGTATGGCCGGTATTAGGTTATGGAGCAGAGACATGGGGATGGAAGGAAAGGAAAAAGATTGAGAGTTTACGAGAAAGGTATATAAGGTGGACGCTAGGGGTAGACTGGAGGACCCCTGTATATATGGTGCAAGAAGAAGCGCAATGAGATAAATTAAGTACTAGAGCGGGTAAGAGAGCATTGCAATTTGAGATGAAGTTAAGGGAGGAAAAGGGAGGGGAGTTAGCGAAAAAGTGTTTGAAGGAGGTAGAAGAAAGGAGAGGGCGAGCAGTAGAACGAACAAGAGGGAAAGAAGAAAGTAGGGAGCTTTTAGTGCTAGAGATATAGGAGAGGGGAATGGAGTAAGCTATGAAGAATTGGAGGGAAAGGACAAGGAAAGACAATTAATGGAAAGATGGAAAATGATTGAAAAATCAAAATATAATAAATGGTATGAGATGATAATAAAGGAAGGAGTACGAAAGTATTTAGAAAAGGTATGAGGAGAGAGAAAGGTGGACAAGAATAGCAAGATTTAGATTGGGAAACGAGGTAAGGGAAGGGATGTATTGGGAAAAGAAAGAGAATAGAAAAATGCAGAATCTGTGAATGCGAAGAGGAAACATAAAAGTATGTATAAAAAGGATGTATGAGAGGAATGCAACATAATGAAAGCTGGCAAGAGAATGTGGTGAATATTCTAGGGGATAATGGATTGGGGGAAGAGTGGATTAAGGAGTTGGAGGAGGCTAGAGGAGCGACTGAGAAAGAATCGATGTGAAGAATGGTTAAATGGTGGTACAAAAGAAGTGAAAGAAAAAGGAAACAGAAGTCGCTCAAATTAGAAGCGTAAAGATTTGTAAGTAATAGTTATGTAATAGCATAAGTAGATTAAGATGCGGTTGCGATCTCGCGATCTCTCTTTCTCTCTCTCTTCCTCTCTCTCTTTCTCGGTTGTTCTTTTGCTTTCGATCGCTCGCTCACTCGTCTGCTAACACGTCCCAGCTCGCGCTATTCAAAAAATAGAAATAAGGATCTAGATATAAGAGTTCATGTAAATAACTGTAAATAGTAAGGTTAAGCTATTTTAAAATAATTAGGTGGAAGTATTGTAAGGAATGGAGGTCATGTAAACCCTTAGGGGACACATTATGAATAAACAAGGTTGAAAAGTGTCTCGTGATTTCGGAATTTGAGTTTAGTCAAATATTTTTCTTAAGTTTGGCTAGTCGTCCCAACATTTCGGAAAGTCTAGTCCATTCCCTTTTCCAGTCACGCTAACTTTTCGGGACGACTAGACGCAACTTTTGAGTAAGTGCAGGCCCCAGACTTATTTGATACATTTTTCAAACAATGTCAATAGTAGCATAAATTTGGAAAAAAGTAGCGAAATAATGTCATGCAATTTTTAAAATGTTAAATCAAGGGGTGCATACAAATATACAATTTCCATAAAATATCTTTAAATTTATTGAGATCCTCTAAAAATTCCTAGAAGTCCCATAAAATTTCATATAATTTCATTTATTCCCAAAACTCCTTAATTTCTATAGAAATCCGATTGGAATCTCTTCAAATATTTAAAATAACATTGATATCCTGGACGACTTTGCAAAATGCTTTACAATTTTCTGAAATCCTAGCAGATTCTTTGAAACACCTTAATTTTGAAAGCTCGCAATAAATTGCGTGGTATTGTAACAACAATCCTTAAACTATTTAAAAACCCCGAAAACCCCCAAAAATCTGACAAAACTCTCTGAAATCCATCCTAATGTCTGGAAAAATTTCCAATATTCTTAAATCTCTTGAAATCTATAGAAAATTCTCATCATCTTATGGAATATTTTTATTTCTATTGAAATCCTATGAACTCTCTAAATTCGAATTAACGGAATTTGACTGAGAATCAGTGATATACTTCTACCTATTTGTACCAGTAAAAATTCACTGGCAATCGGTGACTTTTCCCTGGAATTTCTGTAGTTTTTCACGAATTCCTCAGTAGAAAAAGTTATTGAAATTCCAGTAAACTATTTTTCACTGAACAATCGGTGAACATGCTTACTGATTTGTTTTAGTGAAACACTTTTCATCGATCTGAGCACGTCTACATTTCGACGTGCACAGTTAGGAGTCTCCCATCTGTGCATGTTAACCGTTGCTAGCGTACCATCTGTGCACGTCTTGAAATTGACCTGCACAGATGGTACTCTCCCAACTATGCACGTCGATGGCCACTGGCATAACTGTGCAAGTGCACAGATGGTGCACTCCCAACTGTGCACGTGTACAGATAGAAGACTCCCAACAGTGCACGTCTCAATTGATACGGTCAGGTTGTGAACACACAAGTGCACGTGCACAGATGGGATACTCCCAACTGTGCACGTGCACAGATGGGAGACTCCCAACTGTGCACGTTTAAATTATTTCTATGCGATTTTCGACTGACAAGGCCACGTGCATGGCTGGGATACTCCCAAATGTGCACGTGCACAGATGGGAGACTCCTAACTGCGCGCGTTTCAATTAATAGAATTAGACTCTTTATTTAAAAGTCCACGTACCCAGATGGTACTCTCCAAACTGGACACGTGTCAGTTAATACGATCAGATTTTTAACATACAAGTCCACGTGTACAAATGGTACCCTCGAAACTGTGTACCTCTCAATTAATAAGATGCTTAACTTACAAGTCCGCGTACGCATATGGGAAATGATTTATAAAATGGAAAAAAATATATCTGTTTTTAATTTCTGCAAATTATGACGGAGGCTTCTCAGCATACTTCAGAAAAAAATAATCAATTTATAATAATAATTATTAATAATTCATTTTAAAATGAAGATTAATAATAATAATTAATAATAATACTTAAATAATTAATAATTAATTAATAATTAATTGTTTATTTAACATTAGTCATTTAGAGTTTTAGTTCTTGTTATCTCTTTAGGGAAAAGTAACGATTCTTATTTAATTCTAATGAGCAAAGCCTCATGAAATTTTTGTCCAAAAACAAATTCTTTGAAGAATTAACTTTGTGAATTACTTCGGGGGTAGTTGTTCTTTGAGAACGACTACTTCTGAGATGAATGGCATCCGAAAATAGCAAAGAAATTTTTTTTCAATTGATGGCGTGAGTGACAAATTTGGCAAATGGCTTAAACTAATTTCTTTGAACTAATCTATGTTTCTGTAGAAGATTGTTCTTCTGATTCATATCCACTTCAATTTAGAACTGGGTCGAAATCCATGTTTGGCAACAAAAAAAAATTACTTCTTTTAGAACGTGAACTTTTAAGTTGAAAATGTGATCGCAGTAACTGAGACATACACAGTTTGGAGGGTACCATCTGTGGACGTGGAGTTAGTGAAGAATGATTGCATTAATCGTTACGTGCACAGTTAGGAGAATACCATATGTGCACGTGGACTTTTAAATTAAGAGTCTAATCGTATTAATCGAGACGTGCACAGTTGGGAGAATACCGTCTGTGCACGTGGACTTTTGAATGAAAAATCTAATCGTATTAATTGAGACGTTTACAGTTGGGAGGGTACCAGCTGTGCACGTGGACTCATAAGTAAAGAATGATTACATCAATCGAGGCGTGCATAGTTGAGAGAGTACCATCTGTGCACGTGGACTTTTAAATGAAAAGTCTAATCGTCTTAATTGAGATGTGCACCGTTGGAATGGTACCATATGTACATGTGGACTTTCACGTGAGAAGTTTAATAGTATTAATGGAGACGTGCACAGTTGGGTGTCTCTTGAAATGCACACGAACTTGCATGTTCAACATATTATCTTATTAAGTGAGACTTTGTGGACAAGAATTGTAGTAATCGAGATGTGCACAGTTGGGAGGGTACCATATGTGCATGTGGACTTTTAAGTAAGAAATGATTGTATTGATCGATACGTGCACAGTTGGGAGGGTAATATCTGTGCACATGGACTTTTAAGTTGAAAATCTGATCGCAGCTATTGAGACGTGCACAGTTGGGAGGTTACCATCTGTGCACGTATAAATTTAAGTGAAAAAGGATTGTACGTATCGAGACGTGCACAGTTGAGAAGGTACTATCTGTGCACGTGGACTTTGTAAAGAATGATTTCTTTAATCGATACGTGAACAGTTGGGAAAAATAACATAAAAAATATTGAATATTTTTTAATTTAAAAAATGTTAGAATCTTTGAAATACATATAGATGCCCTGTACATTTGATTCGATTTCATTCATTCCCTAAAGTTTGTCTACAAATTCTTTGAGATTCCCTGAAATCTTTGAAAGTCATCGAAATTTTTGTAATCTTTAAAGTAGTCGGAGATCGTATAAAATCGCTACCAATACTTTGAAATAATTTGAAATCTTCAAAGAAGAGAATTTCTGAAATGATCAATAAAATCAACGAAAATATACCCAATGGTAATTTCTGCGACTTTTGAAGGAGAAATATAAGCTTGCTTTATAAAAAATTGTTTTGGTTGAAATTATTTATTTAACAAAAGCTTAACATATAAATTTTATTGTATGAACTTGAGCTTTAGGTAAAAGCTGCTTGGAATCTTTTAAAATACTATAAAAGCTTTGAAACGCATATAAAATGTTTTCACATCCCTGAATTTCGGTTTGAATTCTTTAAAACCCCTGCAAATTTGCATCTTCTCTTTTTCTTTCATCCCCATTTTTCCCTCCATTTTCAAAAAACTTTCCCTTGTTCCGTTTTCTCTTTAACTATACGATATTTGAATTCTGCTAACTTTATTATATTCAAAACTAGAATATGCTACCGCATTTGGTGAAAATAATTTTTTTTTTAAGGACAGAATAATTTATTATGATTAATATAGCTTTTTTAAATTAAAATATACAATGTTAATAATTAATTTTTGTGACGCAAATTGTTTGTGACAGCCACAGGGGAGTCTCATACAGCTTGGGACACTGTATAAGTTGGGAAAGCACGTTTTTCTCAATTTTTTTGCACTGGTGTCACCTGTTATTACTGTCGCATATCAGTATTATCGCTGAATCCGTAGACCGTTTAACCTATCAGCTCGGGATCAAGGTCATTCCAAGGTCAAACTGGGGAGGAAACGTTCAAGCGAAGAAAACTTATATGTTTTTGGGGTCGCTGAATCTGAATCCATGGTCTGTTTGATGCCATCAGATTAGAATACAGATCATTCCAAGGTCAAACTGGGGGGAAAACGTTTATGCCGAAAAACCACGACTCTTATACATTTTTGGGGTCGCTGAATCTGAAAACCGGGTCTATTTGACTCCACCAGATCAGGATTAAGGTCATTTCAAGGTAAAGTTGGGGAAAAACGCTTGAGCGGAGAAAAGTACGATTCCTATACATTTTTAGGGTCGCTGAATCTGAATCCGTTATCAGTTTGACTCCATCAGGTCAGGGCGAAGGTCATCTCAAGTTCAACTTTTTTTTATCAAATGGAAACGCGTTTTCGATCGGGGATTCTGAAAGAGCGGGATATTTTACGTTCGCATTAGCTTTGTGACCCCTAGATCAAAATGACTTGTGAAGGTCACTTTTATCCATAGGTCAAACCATATGCGAACGTATAATATCCCGCTTTATTTTGCGAGTCGAAATCATGTCCAAATTTAGTAGTTAGTCGTCATCGGGTGGTGAGTCTAGTTATAACGTCAGTTCCACCAAACTTCGGTTAATGGAGGGGGCCTGCGAGGACAGAACTGTAACCGAGAAAGTCATATTTGGTTGGTGTTTTATACTAAGGTCACCACCCTCAGCAGTGTGGTTTTTCCAAAAATTAAATGTTTTATTTTCAATGCTACTTTTTAGGATTAAAACAAAAACTTCGCGTCCTGTCAGAAAATGATTCTTAACAAATTTGTAGATCTTTTTTGAATGCACAATCTTTGTCAATGAGAATGTGGCCACGCAGTGGGCAGATTTTTTTACTTGATGGTTCATCTCTTTAGTTGAAAATTTACCAATTTTACTAAAAATTGATTATTG
Organism: Andricus grossulariae; assembly: GCA_011634705.1. Lineage (NCBI taxonomy): Eukaryota > Metazoa > Arthropoda > Insecta > Hymenoptera > Cynipidae > Andricus > Andricus grossulariae. The sequence goes on along the minus strand of JAABKJ010001316.1, from coordinate 7,845 downwards.
GCTGAGAATTTTTTTTGTTTTTTGTTTGAAGATTCTTCTTTTTGATCAAAATTTCATTTTTGTTGATTGAAAATTGATATTTTTAACCGAAAATTTAACGATTTCATTTATGTTTGAACATTTCTTTTTTTTGAGTTGAAAATGCAGCTGGTTTGTTTTAAAATTCATGTATTTTGTTAAAAATTCGCCTTTTTTGTAGAAAATTTATCTTCTTGGTTAAAAATTCATATTTTTGGTTGAAAGTTTAACTGTTTTGTAGAAAGTTCGTGGAGTGATTCCGAGGCCTGTTAGTGCTTTTCGCTGAAAATTAATATTTTCTTAATAGAATTTTAACATAATATCCTAAAGTTTTGAAGAAGAGTTATAATTTATAGAAATTTAACTTAAATTAATAGAATTTTTAAGAACTGGAAAACGGTAAAAATAGAAAACTTTAATAAACGAACGCGATTTTATAACGTTCTGAACTTTATTAAAACAATAAGAAGGCAATATTGTGACAATATTGTATTGGCAATATTGTAAACATTCTGCATCATCCCCATAAAAAAATAATATATTTACAAGTCGTTACTTAAAGATGGAAAACATATTCTTATTTATACACCTAATATATTTTGCTCTCTAAATTTGAATCATTGAGAAATAGGTCACCGAATTAAATGGAAATATGTAGAAGTGGGTCACTGATCGAAATCAGTAAGGATTTTGACTGAAAATCAGTGAAATCTCACAGGTTCAAAAATCATCCACGTTATAATTTTGGGCCTTTTTGGACTCTCCAGAACCGTAAAACCTAATTTTCAAAAAAAGAATCCCTATCACCTAAAAAACTACCCCGCAAAAGAAATTATATACTGGGCCTGAGTATGAGCATATCAGAATTTTGGGCTATTTTTAGGATCTCCAAAACACCCAGAAATTATTTTACGAAATCAAAACTAACATTAAAAAACTATCCCCACCCCCCCAAGAAAAAGTTAAATATTAAGTAAAAGAAAAGTTATATCAAAGATTTGGGCTATTTTTTAGCTAATTGAAAATAACCAAATTGATTCTCCGAAAATAACACATAACACAAACACTTCCCCTGATTAAGGAATCAGAAAATTAAAAAAATGTAAGCTGCCTTCAACTAAACCAGTTACAAAAATGTTAATTGACAAACATTGTACCATATACTTTCACAAAACTCTAGCTGATATGGCATTCCCCATAGTAATACTAAACATCCCCTTAAACCCACCTCTGGCCAATTTAACAAAGCCCATCTCAGCTGCCTTCAGCTAAAACGGTCAACAAAGTTTTGGCTGTTTTTGTGAAGCCGGCAAAAATCATTAATACAAGAGGCATTTTTCGTATAAATTTTCTAGAAGTGCAAGCCATCGATAACTGAATTTTACTGATTGTGAATTCTCTGTTATTAAAACTCCTTCGGCTTTAACGAAAACATTCTCATCGCGTTTCTCATGAGAAAAAACAGGTTAAAAGCAAATGTTAAAATTTAATTGAAAAAAAATTTTGTTAAAAACATTTTATTGGACCTTGTGTCTTTTTTCCAAAAATTTTATTTGTTTATTTGTAATGTCATTTTTCATGATTCAAACAAAAAATACGCGTCTGATAAAAAAATGATTAAAAAGAATTTGTAGACCTTTCTTGGATAAAAAACTTTTGGCTTACTCAGTGATACGAATAGACGTACAAAAATTTTTTAAATCTTAAAGAATGGTCTCCAAATTTTTGAAATTGTAAGTCCGTAAACGTCGAGATTTGATGAAATCCGCGAAATTCAATTTTCACGTAGAAAAAAAACTTCTCATTGTGATGAGAATGTGAAAAAGAAGCCAGAAAATATAAGTGTGCTTTTTCTGTGGAAAAGGAATTTTTATATTTTCGAACGAATCGTCACACATTGACGCAAAAAGATTTTCCGGGCTAATTTTTCCAAGTAATTTAACATTGACTCCGTTGAAAAAAGGAAATCTGCCGGTTAAAAATGCATAAAAATCTGTAGTATTTTCAAATCTTATTTAAATAATTAAGAAATCTTGTCACCTTACAAAGTTTCGTGATAAATCCTTTCTGAGTCATTGGCAGTCGATTTCATAAAAAGCGTTAACAATTTGTAGGCACGTAGTCAAGTCGTGAATTTTCTGAATTTCGTTCTCGTTTATAAAGAAACCATTATTGTTCGTTGATCAAGTATCATGAAGAAAGCTTTGTGAATTTGTATTGAATTTGCTTATAACATTAAAAATTACTTTGGGTTTAAAAAAATGCATTACTTGGTTAAAAGTTAGAAATATTGAAGAAATTAGGTGATGTTAAGTACTTCTTATGTTTCACGTCGGGGAATATACTAAATGAAAGTGTTGACAAAAGTCAGAATGACTGCTTCCATACAAAAATAGTATAATTTATTGTGTCAAGATCATAAACGAAATTAAAACGGATGACGTTTCGAAACATGTACCAGTTTCCTCATCAGATAAAAAATGTATCTAAAATATAAATAAAAATAAATAGTCATAATATTATTATTGCTAATAATAATTATTAAAATTAATAATACTAATAATAATAATAACATTACTATTTATTTTTATTCATATTTTAGATAAATTTTTAATCTGATCATAAAAGTGGTACATGTTTCGATACGTCATAAGTTTTAATTTCGTTTATGATCTTGACACAATAAATTATACTATTTTGGTCTGGAAGCAGTCGTTTTGACTTTTGTCACTACTTTCAGAAGGATAAAAGTTGAATGTTTAACTTTTAACCAAGTAATGAATTTCTAATCAATAAAATTTGTTATTGTTGTTATTTTGTTGTTATTTGTTGCTTTGTTACATTTTATTATTCAGTTTATTATTTCAAGATACATCTCTGTGGATGAAAATTCAATTATTTTGTTAAAAATTCGTTTATTTTCTAATTAATTTTTTAACTGGAAATTCAATTATTTTATTTTTCGTTAAAAGTTGATCGCTCATAGTTGAAAATTCACCAATTTGGTTGAAAAATGTATGTCTTTTATTGTAATTTCATATTTTGTAGTAGACAATTAATGTTCTTGATTGATAATTCAATTACTTGGTTGAAAATTGAAGTTATTTTTTAAAGATTCATTTTATTATTTGAAGATCTATCTCGCTAGTAGAAAATTAAACTACTTTGTTGAAAATTTGTTCTTCCTTAAAAAATAATTTTTTCAACTGAAAATTTAATAACTTTATTTTGGGTTAAAAATGGATTGTTTTTAGTTGAAAATTTAACAAGTTAATTAAAAATTTATGTATTTTATTGTAAGTTTATCTTTTTTGGTAGAAAATTAATCTTCTTGGTTGAAAATTCAATTACTAATTGGTTGAAAATTTAACTTCGTTTAAAATTCATTTTATTATTTGAACTGCCATCTCTATATTTGAAAATCAACTATTTTTTAGATTCATTCTTTGATCAATAATTTAATTATTCTATTTTTGGTTGAAAATTGATCATTTTCAGTCGAAAATTCAACAATTTGGTTGATATTTTATGTATTTTATTGTAAGTTCGCGTTTTGGCTAGAAAATTAGTCTCCTTGATTAAAAATTCAATTACTCTCAACATCTATAAGGGATGAGAAGTATACAACTCTCCCAATAGCTGTTCTGGGATTTAATATATTGCTCGAAAAAGTGGATGTCGAAATTCTTGTCCTGTCAACAAAAGAAGATTGAAATGCAACAGAAGTAGTTTTGCAAATTACTTTTATTGTTTACTTGATTTTACTCTAATTTTATTTTTGAAATCATTTTCAATTATTTATTATATTTTAGGTGATTGTCATGAAATATAAAGTAGATAAAACTCCCTTTACAATTACTCGCAAATTCTCCTTTGAATAAAGTTCAAAAAATTAAATTCAAAAACCTGATGGCCACCCGAGCCTTACGACAAATTGGCGAGGAGACTAAGGAAGTTTATCCTGCTGCCAGTGACGTCATCATTCGGGATTCTTACGTCGATGATGTGTTGACAGGAGCGAACACCGTTGAAGAAGCCAGAACACTACGGAGCGAACTCATCGAACCACTTTCAAAGGTTGGACTCGAACTGCGAGAGTGGGCTTCGAGTAATTCACAGGTATTCGCCAAAGATAACCCTTTAAACGCTGAGAAATTAATTCATTTGGACAAGGACCCAAAAACTCTCAGACTCAGTTGGGATCCAGGAGAAGATACACCGAAATATTCAGTAAGGGAATCCTCTTCTCAAAGGGTGACCAAAAGGATCATCTTATCAAAGATTGCTCAGATTTTTGATCCACTGGGTTTGGTTGGACCTGCAATTGTTCGGGCAAAAATTATAATGCAAGAACTGTGGAAATTGCAGCTGGACTGGGACGAGGCCCTTCCGCAGGACTGACATACACTGTGGATAGATTTTTATGATCAAATTACAATCTTTGAATGAAATCTCTGTACCTCGATTTGCATGTTGTTCAGGATTGTTCAAAGTGCAGCTTCACGTATTTTGCGACGCTTCATAGGCTGCATACGGTGTGTGTGTGTGTACTTACGGACATTAAGTAAACAAGGACTGTGCATCATTCGAATTTTGTGTGCAAAATCGTGAGTGGGACCACTGAAAAATATATCTTTCCCTCGGCTGGAACTTCAGACAGCTCTGCTCATCGCTCAGTTACTGGAAATGGTAACGACGGCATTGACCTTGAAGGCTGATGACAGATATTATTGGACTGATTCAACCGTGACACTTTGTTGAATTCGATCTCCATCAAATCGTTTGAAAACCTTTGTTGCCAACAGAATGAGCGAGATTCAACAGCTGAAGAATCAAAACTGGAACCACGTATCAACTAATGAGAATCCAGATGACCTTATTTTCCGGGGCATTAATCCGACTGACCTCAGTTCCTCTAAACTGTGGTGAATAGGACCAGATTGGCTTTCTAAACATTAAAGGGATTGGCCCTCACAAAATAATCTGATTTCAGAACCTCTCGAAATTGTACCGGAAGAACGAAAGTGAGAACCAGTACTAATTGTAACCAATGAACTAGATTTTAGCTTACTCAAAAGGTATTCAGCACTGTACAAGCTTATCAAGGTCACAGCATTTTGTTTGCGTTTCATCTAAAATGCGAAGAGTAAGAAAATTGAACGGACCAAGGGCAATTTTCTGAAAGCCTTGGACATTTATAATAACTTGACTTCTATTTTTAAGCTTGCTCAGATCAAGGAATTTTCATCCGAACTCAAAGAAATTAAAGAATCTGAGCAGGTCTCAAATAAAAGCAAGTTATGCACTTTGAAACCATTCATCGATGAAAGAGGTCTCCTCACAGTGGGCGGCCGTCTAGCCAACGCTCCCATCCTATTCTATCAAAAGCACCCTATTCTTCTGGCGCAAAGAAACCCGCTGAAGACTCTGATAATACGCGAAGAACACGAACGATTAATGCACACAGGGTGTCAAGCAGTTGTGGCATCTTTTGACATCTAGATATTGGCCATTAAATTGCAAACATGCAGTGTAGTACGTGGTGGGTAATTTGCCGTCAGAAAAACCGTCCATTTTATGCTTGCGGAGTTGACTACGAAGGACTTTATCCGGTCATCGAGCGTTCACGAAGTCGACTTACTTCTAAGGCCTACATCTGCATTTTTGTTTGTTTTGTAACCAAAGCTGTTCACATCAAACTTGCTCGCGATCTGAGCACGGAGGCATTTTTGAATTGCTTGCGTCGTTTCATTTCGCGCCGTGGCAAGTGCCAGCACTTACATTCGAACAATGGGACGAATTTTGTAGAAGCTCGCCGCGATCTCAATGAATAGTATGAACTTTTGAGGAATCGAAATTTTCAAGAAACGGTGAACGATTTTTTATTGCGAGATCAAATTCAGTGGCATATGATTTCTCCTCATGCACCGAATTTCGGTGGACTATGGGAGTGGGCTGTTAAGTCAGCAAAAAAAACATCTTACGAAAGTTATAGGAGAGACGCGCTTGAGTTTTGAGGAGTTGTACACAGTTTGAACGCAAGTCGAATCCTGCTTGAATTCACGTCCTCTCTCCCCTCTCTCTAGTGATCCTCCTGATTAAAATCCCTTGACTCCTGGCCACTTCCTGATTGGAGAGTCCTTATCTGCCATACCACAAATGGACTTACTAATTGTTCCTCAGAATCGCCTATCACGATACGAGCATCTTTTACGGACAAATCAACACTTTTAGGATCGTTGGCATCCTGAATATCTGAGCCAACTTCAACAAAAGCAGAAACGAACTCATAATCATAAGAGTTTCCTTGCACCCGATGCCATGTAATTATCAAGGAGGACAATCAGCCTCCTATAAAATGGCGACTCGGTCGCATCGTGGAATTTCACCCTGGACGTAATAACATCACACTAGCAGTATCTGTTCGTGTTTCTGATTCTACTCTGAAGCGACCAGTCTCAAACATTTTTATCCTGCTGATTGAACAAGATTTGGTTGAACCTCGACAGTAGGGTTCATGATATGTAACGATCACCTCACTAACAGTTGTAAGTGATGATTCGTATTGTATGTTGATGTATAATGATTTCATCATTTTTTCCATTCAACAACTGCATTCTTTCATAGACTATACAACATTTCAATGCGTTCACTATTTTGTTTTGTACAATAATCTACATATTAAGCTCACATGGTACTCTGAACATGAATCGTAGTTCCAATTAATACATCGAATTGCATTTTATTTTATTGTGGTTGAACAATAGTTTTTCAAAGTGGGCAGTATGTCCAGATTCTGAACAAGATGAGGAATTTAGTCATAGCATTTAGAGAGTCTTGCAAGCAGATGTTGAGCAGATATTGAATTTCCTTGGACCTCTCTACTTTCGAAGATTTAGGATAACGGGCAAACCAGCACTTCCAGTGCGTATATTGCATTCATGAACTCTTCCAATGGTCACGTCCCAGACGTCGGACATCATAATTGCAACTTTCTCTAAGTCTAAGTTTAAGGTTTACAGGACTGAATGTACATTTCGAGTACGTCGACGCGACAGAGTTCTTGCCCGCGGACATGGACATTTGTATTTTGATAGGTTTACAGAACTCTGCTCAAGTGCGACAATTTGTAAATTCATTGGTTTATGTGTTGATTCGAATAAATGCTTGTATTTGTGTTTCATAATAAATTGACTCAACTTTATTGAAGTCCATACCCACGGATAGTTCAACACTTACGTGCATAGATCCCAGAACATTTTTCTATTAAAATATTTTTTTTTCAAACTTGTTCTCGGGTTAAAAAGAACTCGGTTTTTCATCACAGACACGGACTAAGTCAAGTGACTGATGAGATGAAGATGTAATTAGTTGATTCAATACGTCGCATGAAATCATATGCGATGATGTTGTAGGTACAAAATTAAGAGCATGGTGTAGTTTTCAGTTCTTGACCTTATATTCTCTTCTGTTCGGCGGGCCACATAGGTATCCAGAGCTTCTGCATCGGAGCACAATAGATAGAGGCAAGAGGGAGATGCAGAAAAGTATCGGACTTAGAGATAGTAGTCACTTGTATTTTATCAGATGTTATGACAAATCTTGTCCGCCACAAGAGCATAAGCTCTTTTATGCTTCTCATTATTTTTGGATGCACCTCAAGGCACTCAAAGAGCTTAATAAGTAGCTCAAGGTTCGTGTTATCGAATGCCTCGCGGTAGTCAATCCAAGTCATGGACAGATTGCGTCAATACCTGATCGAATCTTGGGTAATACACCTGTCTATTAACAAGTTCTCCCTGCAACCTGCCAGCCCTCTCTTGCATC
>JAABKJ010001315.1:0-30995 GCA_011634705.1 Andricus grossulariae | reverse complement strand
TGACAGTTTAACTCTTATTTTCAGTATAAATTTATTTATTTTCAATCGCATGTAAACAAGTGGAATTCATCACTCAGAAATTGCCACTTTTGGAAAACAGATGGCGCCAGGCTGTTTCCGCGGCCGCAATCAATAAATAATAAAAAATAGCGTATTCCGTCAAAAATCGAATCAAAACATTTTTTTGAGTTTTTTGTGTGTGAAAATTTTGAATATTTTTTTCTCTGATATTTTATATAAAACAGCATCTTGTTTTAAAAAATGCCTTTAAGTTTCAACGTAAGAATTCTCAAAATACTCAATATTTGCGAAATAAGTATTGTTTCTCATATAATCACTTTAATATTCAACTTAATACTCAGTTGCAATAGCAATTTTTCTATACTCAATTTTCGTAAGGGCTTGAGTATGCAATGATCAGGCAAGTAGTACTTGATAGTGGGTTGAATATCCTCGACCTTAGTAACCAGTTCCATCTCACCGAGCTGCACGTATTCTTCGATGACATGCGTGTAAGCCTTATACCGGTCGAGATCCTTTATCAAATGTCTCTCCATTTGAAAGAGAACACGTTGAGCAGCAGTGAGGGAATTCCCTATTTCCGACATGCGATCCTTAAGTGGAAAGTGCATGACTTAACGACCTTCACTGAAGTCATTGAACAATAAACGTAGCTCTGATGCACTCTCCCTAGACATCGCTGATAGATTGAAGAGTTTGGCCAAGTAGCTATTTATTAATACCCTATTATTGTCGTATCTGGCCAATAATGTCTGTCATGCCCTCTCGAAATTCTTAGTGGTAGTTGAGATATTGGAAAATAATTCAGCAGGCTCATCTGTGAGACTGACCTTTAAATAGTACAGTTTTTACACCTTTGGCAAAAGCTAATCGTTACCTACCATTGACGTAAAAAGGTTTCTAAGGGAGGGCTACTCCGTATAAATCCAGAAAAATTTCGGTTATAATAGAAGCGAAAAGTTAAACCGAATAGTCTTTTTTCGCGTTGTCAACTTTTTCGGTCATCATAATGTTATTGTCATCTCTAGAAACTCTAATTGCACCTTTACTGCGTTCAGATTTATTTTCTCTGTACCCGAGATTTTTGAATTAGTAATAGTTTTATATATGCTCCTAAAATGCTGTTGCTGTTGAGCAACATACTGAGTAAAAAACAACATTATTACGAATTTGTTTCAAGAACTGGAAAAGAGACGCGTCAGATACATGTGTCGTGTTATGAAAAGTGACAGCTGGTAGCGAAAAAATTATCACGTAAATGCTAAACACTCCTTGAGGCTGTCTATTGCCAGATCGGTAAACTTTAGTCACCTACTATACCTACAGTGTGCAGTGTGGACTGTCCTGTCGCACTGATTTACCTGCTCAGAGGCGGGCTATGTGCTTTCGAATACCGCTCGCAACAGCACTCATCACAATCTCGGTAAACGCGTCCATATGCACACAATCACGACTATGCGTGAAGCTCCTCTGCAAAATGGTGTGACTTAAGCCGTGTGCCGCGGTCTGTGAACAAGCTGACCTGATACATGCTTCCCCAAATTGAGGGAAAAATGCCATACAGAATTTACAAATAATATAAATACGAGCGTAGACATAGGTGGTAACCCGTGCCATGGGTCAAACAATACTGAGGCTTCCCTCGTCCGACCTATGTACGCGAGACATCAAGGAGACGAAAAAGAGACCCAGGGCCGTACACGGATTCAAAATCACCTGCGATCGCAGATATAAGAAGATTTCGATTAAACCTTGTACACATATACAGTAAGGCCAAATTCATAGTAGTCATATTCATAAGTGCGAAACAGATGCTCTTGTGCGCCATCTACTAGTGTCTCACTCGCACTCACGTTTCCCTATGACTACTATGAAGTTGACCTTACGGTATAATATGAAGATATGGAAAAAACGTTCATTCCTATCCGGGAAATCCGGGAATTTGAAATAAAATTTTGGCTAGACAACGTGTCTGATATATTTAAATTTCGCCATCTTTCTAATTATTTGAGCAATTTCGTAAATTTTATTTAAAATCAAGGGAGCATTTTTAGGAAGTGAGGATAGGGATTTTGTGAAGAATAAATGTCCACGACAATATAAAACTTTCTTAAAAATGGTCTTCTTATTACTATTGTCAGCAACTGCGAGAAAATTTGAAAGAACGAAAATGTTTCATAGTTTCAAATAAATTTTATTTTACGCGCAAGAATGCTTTAATTTTAATATAAAAAAAAATCCCAGGAACATAATTTTTGTTGCTCAAAATAAATTGTCGTTCACTATTTAAACATTCCTTACAATAAAAATCGTTCTCTAATTATAATATTTAATACTGTCAAAGAATGTGGTTTGCTTGGCTTTATTGAATGGAGCCAAAATTTTATTTGACAGAACTATGAGTGAGTGAAAAGCAACATCTACACTAAATTGTGTTGACAAATATTTTGTTTAAATCTTTGTTCATATGTAGTGAACTGTGTTTTTATGATATGAATACTGCCGTAATAAGGAAAATCGTAAGTAAATGACATTGTCGTTTAGGTAGATTTTATCATTGTCAGATATGAGAAAATAAACCGTAATCGCAGAGACACTTACGTAAGTTTTTCCTTAGTACGTCAGAATAAACAAATTGTAAGACTGTAATTGCGATTTCTCAAATTATGTTCATTGAATTTTATTACGGTTGCACCCTAAAAATGCTTCCTTGATTTTAAACAAAATAATATTTTAAAAACAATTAAAAGCTAGAGATAAGTGATGAATAATTATAATTATATTCATTGAACTATATTCTCTATTATCTAAATAGCAGGTTAGTCATTGCAGGAAATGTCTAGAATATTTAGATAGATAGTGAAACTCTGATCTATCACACTAACTGCCTAAAGGTGCTCGGGCAAATCAGGAAACGGCTACAAATTCTAGAGATATAGTGCAACTTTCGATTACGCTGTCCTACAAAAATGAGAATCTGGAAATAGAATTGTCACATCACGTTAAGTTTTTGAGAAAAATGGGGTTGAAGGGTCGAAAAAAAGCGTTTTTGGCCATATTTGAGTGTCTGTAATAAATGAACGAAAGGCGATAAATCTTCTAATTGGGCTTAAATTAAAGCTTAAACATTCGTCTACAACCTGTCATATGTGTCTCACATAGGGTTTGAATCTTTTTTTCTTTATAAATACAAAATAACCTCTCGCGGACGATGCTTAGTTAATCGTTAGGCAACTAGTTTACATATAGACTAAAGAAAATAATGCTTATAAAAGAAGAATTTTAGAATCGATTTTCATGAACAAGTTAAAGAATTATTCCATAAATTTAAAATAAAAATACTTTATATAAATAAATGTTATCACTACATAATAAATTGAATTTTCAAATTCCAAATGCCGGATAAGGAAGATACACTTACGCTCGCCGGCGGAGTAACAGAACCGTGGTGTAGGAGGGCCGTGAAGAAAACGCCAGTCACAAAGCAACGCACCCATGTCCCTCCACTCGTCCATGACAGACGGAGCTTCTCTACTGACGTAAATAAACCCTCTTAGCTTAAACATGGTGAGTCTCCTCTCTTATGTCTCCTCTTTAGTTTTGAATCCAAGTCAGACAGCGGGAATACCTGCTATCGCAGCAAGGCACGGTGCAAAACCCGGAACTAACTTCTCCTGATTTCTCCCCCTAATAAACAAAAGTGAGATTACCGGCCATGAAAACAATTTTTACCCTCCTCCGTCAGACAGCTGAAATACCTGCTGTCCAAGGCTCCCATCATTCGTCTTTCTTTCTTTCGGCATTATCGTCATCCGTCGCCCTCTCACTCATATCCCCTATGAGTGCAAGAGATGTGTATGAAGATGATTAAGAAGAAGGACATCCCGAAGATATTTCTGTCACCTCCAGCTATTCAGAAGAACCTTTCTCGCGGAATGAAAGGGCTCGGATGATTTCTCCCCAAACAACGCCAATCTACCAATCCGATTTTGAATTGATTTGTAGAATTGTGGCATCTATATGAAATAATGCACTTTCATCACTTCTGATGTTAAAATTCGGGCCACGGGATTCGGCCGCCTGTTCCGCAGCTTTGTAAAGGAACGCTTCTATTTCAATCATCTCATGTTTCCTGATAATTTTTGCGGGGGATCTCTTCCATTTGCAACTATGTAAACTCTACCCAGAACAATTCGGTTATGAGTACATTGGAGATTCAGAAGTCCGCCTTGACGGCGTGGAATGTACAATCGCGGAACGGACGAATTGATATGCAAGCTTTTCTGCATACGTATGATCTTACACGTAGCGATATCAAGGGCTGTAAGCTCGTTCTTCGTCCATTGAACCATCCCAAAGAAGTAGAGTAAAACCGGGACGGCAAGCATGTCAGTCGTAGATACCTTGTTCAACGCCAAAGGATTGAAAGACTAAGATAGATACAACCAACTCTAAAGCAGATACAAGCATCTGCTACGTAGAGACACCTTCACTAATGTTGTGTCCTGATTGCGGCTTTGAGGCACGTCTAGGTATGTATAGGTTTCTCCCGTTTCAAAATGTCTAATAATACTCATATCCACAAGCTCAGGATCCCCGGCAACGCCAGTAATTCGTCCTCGCTTCAGATTAATCCTGGTACACGAGTCCAATCCAATGTCCATACCAATTTCTCCTGTGCACCCCTCGACGATATATAAATCACTCTGAAGTTCCTTTGAACTAGAAGCATAGACCTTCAGGTCATCCATATAAAATACATGAAGAACCTTATCCTCGCGATGATTTTTGTCGCCTCAGAGGTACCCAGGGGAATCGCGTTGTGCGAGAGATAGTGGCAGAAGTGTTGTGCAAAAGAGCATCTATTTCAGCCAGATCTTGGACCTTAGGAGGTACCTGGTTTCCGCAGTTGGTCTTAAAGTCGCGTCTTCCTCTTTATGTGCGGCTTGTTCATGCTGTGGATGGGGAAGCGCTCTGCGTTCATATCCGTCATAAAGCCCCTGCGAACTGGGATAATGCTGGCATCGTAGCTGTGCAGCAAGTCATCCTTGAGTCGATTCGTCCACTCCATGTGATCATTCCGCTAATTCGGCGTCTTGTTTCTATCCAAAATATTTTTAGCAGCCCGAACCGCATCTACAACTGGGATTGGTGGTGACATTGTTGTTCCTACGAGCTGATAGGGAAAGGTTTCGTTCATCCTTGTAAAGCCCCGTATGCAAGGATAAGGATACATACTCTGGGATTCGCCCGGTATCCCAGAGTCACTGTTTCAGACACCTCACGCAGGTGACATTCAGCTTTCGGCACGTTTGTTACAACTTCGCTTAGGGGTCTTTTCTTCGGGACCATCGCTGAAAAATTGTGCGTGACTGTTTAATCATTATTGTCACTATATTCAGCAGAAAGTCTTGGTACATGGGCCCTCTATCCGAAAACTGAGAACGCGTTCGGTGGCTTTGTCATAGGCCTTTCGGTCCGACTCTAATTTAACCGAACCGAAAAAATATATATAAAGGCCTATATAAGTGGCTACCCCTATAAGAAAAATTTACCTAAAGTATCAATTCAAGAAACATTTTTTTACAAAAGTTATAAACAAATTTTGAAGAAAAAAAATCTAATTTTCTCGAAAACGGCTTGACCGATCTTGATTGTTTAAATATGTGTTACAAAGGGTGCTAAAGAGGTTCTGAAAAAAATTCAAGAACTAATTTTGCGGAAATGATCGAAGCATTACTTCATAGTTTAAAAAATAAAAACTAATGATTGCCCCTCATATGTATGCAATTACATGAGAATGAGGGGCCAACCTAATTTTAAGCTTATGACGCAATAATTTATGCGCAATAGTGTAATACAAACCAAATTTATCAGCATTATTTAATTAAAAACACATTTTCTCGTGAATTCCTCACTCACAATGTCAATTGATTCTAAGAAGATAGAAAAATACGTCTCTTCGTTTACTGCTGGCATTCGCCAAACTAATTTCATGTTTGTCCAGGATGCACCACGTGGAGGTCGTCAGTCAGATTAGCATCCCTTACTTTATATACACTATATGCAACTATATACATGCTATGTTAATAACTTAAAAAAACATAGATACACTATATGTATACAAGAACAAAGTGAAATCGTTTCGTGCCAAATTGAAGGGGACTATTTAAGACCACGTTTGAACTTTACGAAGGTATACAGAAGGAATTTCAGGTACGAAGGGACGACAAGTTCCATGCGATAGTAGCAGAGCTTGACAATGACACACACGTGACCTGTCATCGTTCTTCAGAATTTTGAGAAACTAACTATATTCTTGATCGAATTCTCGGCCCCAGTCGACTACAATATCACTGTCAAGGAGAAGGAAGAGGACGAGAGGTAATAAGGCCTTCAAAGGGAACTGCAGTGACTGTACACAAAATATTCGATTAAAGTAATTATCCTCGTGATCGGTGCTCTCGGAGGGGCTAAACTATCACTGATTCGTAACCTCAGAGCCATATCCCCGTGCCACGGGTCGCTCCGTGACCTCAAGGCACACGAGGGTTTCGCTGACCTGTCGTTGTGATTTCGTCGTGCCTGCGGCCAGCCATGTCACTGTCGTGAGACGTGGTCATAGGTGTGGTTAACCGCGGTTCTACTGGGCGCCAGTGTCATTTTCATAGATAGCAGTATCTCCCAGTGGGACACTGCCGTGGTTGCCTAACCTGTTTTCCCCCCTTCATTTATGTATACATACCATTGTCCGAAATTGTAGATTCGGCCAGCGCGTGTGCTATTATACCACGTGAGAAGTTTGAACAAAAAAAAAAGAAAGAATTTCTCGAATTTTGCATACCACAAAGTACGAGTAGTGGACAAAAACTTATCGGACTAAGTTTACCAAATGTCTCATTTTAATGATTAAAAAACGGGAATGTCACCCTCGAAGTACTCTCCCCCTGACAGAATACAATTTTTCCAACGTTTCTATTGACGCTGCGGACCATCAATTATGCAAATATTCGCTTTTTTGCGTTAATGAACACTCCTTGAATTTTTGAACAAGGATCCGCTGGTTTAGGAAATGAAATGGACATGATTCATATGTAAAGAGGACGGTTTATTTATGTTCTTGACTGGGTAATAAGTAAATTGTACGAGTGCTTACAGTTTTCAGATAGATGTTGTCGTTGTGAATTTCCAAATTAGAGTGTAGCAGTTACAAAAGGTACACGGTACGATGGGTAGGGAGATGGGCTAAGTCTTGAGGAAGGGAGTGTTGGAAAATGCAGTTGTTTCAGGTATGAGGTGTGAATCAACGAAGGAATAGCAAGGATCGGTTGGAGGCTATACAATTAAGTGGCGACGAAGGCTAGATTGAACAAGCACTACCTAGATTACCTAGAAGTCGTTATATAGCTTAGACTGCAGTTGTTTGGGATAATCACAAATTCTCAAATTTTCGAAGATAAAGGAAAATTTTCGGTGGCCTTGAACAACAGTTTCTTTCATTCCTGATAGTAGTTCTGCATGCCCTCCTTTTTCAGGCCCTTTAGGATCTTTATCGTTTCTCGTGTTATTATGTTAACATCCCCAAAATGTTCACCCAGCATAATATTTAGCACTGTGGAGAATAAGTAGGGAGAGCTTGTGAGAGTGATAGATAGACCAGGAACTGCTTTTTCGATTTTTTGTTCATCATTTCTTTTTCCTTTGTTCATCATTAACTGCCTTTCCGATAACGTACTTTTAGGGAGTTACAAACCGCGTACTGAGTCCCGTGCGAGACGAAATACCGACGAGCAAGTTGAACTTTAACTTTTACTTTCCCTCCGAAGATTTTAGTCTGACGACGGCAAAAAGGGATAAACGACTACCCTAAGTTCACATGTAGGATTCACCTCTTGGGCCATGATAAGCAGGATTTGGGAAGTATTTTTAGCTATGTTTGTATTTTACTCCCTAGAGACAGTGGTGGCCGTATGTTTCACTAATTTATTTCCTAATTGTAATTCTGTTCATTAACAAGAAGAATCTGCATGTTCTTATTAGTCAGAGGATTCACCGTCTTTGCACATCATAAAACACTTCATCCCTTGAGTGTTGTGTGAATACGTGTTTATTTAGAAAGAAATGAAAACAATTTTAAACTTATGCATAAAGTCCGTAATATTCAATTAACAAATTCAATAATAAATAATTTTTTAATCCATTAATTGATTAACTCTTTATTTTTCAATTACTCAATTTTAACCTATCGAACTATTTTATGAAATTATTTAAAGAACTTTTAGATACAACCAATTTATTTACTTACTTCTTTATTTATTGATTTTTTAAGTTTTTAAGTTCTACGTTACGGTACGCTTAGGTCTTAGGTCTTAGGACCCATTAGGGCTAGGATACTTTTTTTTTTAATTACGCTAAATTGACTCCACTTCCATTTGTTCTGTATAAACTTTGTCGTAGGATCCACGGGAAACGAGGTATTTTACAAAAAAAGACAACTTACTCGTTTTTAGCTAACAACGCAAAAAAAAATGAAATTTTTGAAACATTGCAATTCCCAAAATAATAGGCCAACTTTGAGGGGTCATAACTTATGACCTATTATAGGTAGGACATTTTTCTTTTTTTGTAATCACAACAAATTGAGTCTACTTTCACTCACCTGTGGAACACTTTTCCGTGCAGTAATTAGGTGTGAGGGTACACTGTGTTTTTTGAAACTTAGTGATTTTCCGTTGAAAATCCAAAAAAGTGGGGATTTTTCAATATATCATAACTTGAAACCTATGGAAGATAGCGGATTATTCTTTTAACAAAGTTTCTCATAATTTTGTCCTCTTTCTTTTTCCCGTTGGGCATTTTTCTTTAAAATGCAATGGGAATTATCCGGCCACGCAAAAGTAACTTTTGGAACTGTTTTCAAACAAAAAAAAAACCGGTTTGGCAATTGATCTGTTCTAGAATCTTTGATATGTTAAAAGGGACTTGTTAAGGAAACTTTCTCATTAAAAATATTAAATGTGGGATTTTTTCCGGAACCAAACTATCAGATGCCTGAACTATAGATGAATTTTTCAAAGAGAGAGGTATTTATTGCCAATACCTATTGGGATTTTGACTCTTATCGGATGATTTTAAATTTTGACATTTGGGTAGTTAACCGAAATTTATTGATTTTATCTCTATGAGTGTTTAATTTTTAATTACAATTAGCATTGTTAATGAATAGTTAGGGGAGGAGGCAAGGAGTTTTACCATTGCCCAGTAAGCGCGCCTTGTAATTAGAGTGTTCTTTATTTAGTGCTCTTTTCTCCCTCCCTGTCTCGTTCTTCCTAATGCGTTAGATCTAAGGTGGTTCGCTTGGGAAGGTTGACAGCCTCGGTTACGGTATAGTATATACATAACGCATGGGCACTATGACAGTGAGGAATAATAATTTTGAATTGCGCTCCCTTATAGAGTCCATCGTAACATTGCTATAAATTATTAATTCCCAGAGGCATCTCCTCTGAGCACCTCCGCCGCCAGAGGATATTAAAAATCGGAAGTTGATGACTTCCACGTATTCGGACATCACTGTAAACACTTGAAATATTCCCTTTACAGTACCGTCCAGGAGTATAAGAACGCCTAAGAAACGTGGGTTGAAAAACATGCACCCACTTCGCGCAGGATATCTCCAAAAAAAAAATAAGACAGAATAATTTCTAAAAAAGCGTTCGTATTCTTGCCGATTTTCATGATGACGAATGAACACTTCCACAGTTTCTTGGGCTCATTTTATAAGCGAGATTTCGAGGTTCATTTTGTAAGACCGTCAAATTTGTACCGTTATTTTCCTACATTTTGCCAGGAGTTGAAGTTAAATCATAAAAATAAGCAAAAATCACAATACTTCAAATAGGGCTTACTTGACTCGGAAATGTGTACTTTTCTAACACTTTCTCAGATATTACTATATCGTTATTTTTTCGGAGATGTCCTGCGCGAAATGAATGCATGCTATTAGAAGCTCGTTTTTTAGGTGTTCTTATAATCTTGGGCGGAACACATTTTGATCTCATTATAATTTATACAGAAGTTAACTGACCGATCGTGAAATAATTAATTAGTTCCGCACTTCAGGTGATTACTTCTTTAATCAATTCTTTGTTCTGATCGTTTATTCAGTTTAGCTGTTTCAGCTAGTTTAAATGGACTTATTCGATTAATTATTGGCAGATTTAATCGTTTTTTTCGGTTGGCATTTGTTAAACGAATAATTAGTTGAAGCACATAACACTACTCTGCAGTATGTAGTTGAAGGCATAGCTGTCAATACGTACCTACGAGTAGATAATATGGTTAACATATTTTGAGATTGAAATATATACATAATGATTCATCAGTGAAAGAGGTTACCGTCCCAACTTTCAATATTGTCATTTTTATTTAAAAACAGCTAAAGTGATTTGAAAGATATCTAAATCATTAGCGAATTAATTAGGGCTCAGAGACTAAATCGTTCAGTATTTTAACAATCGACCTGCTAGCCTAGTTCTCTAATGTTTAGAGACAGCAAATGTCTATTATATTATCAGTATAATTGAATATTGATTAATTGAAATTGAATAATTGGCCAAGTATCTCAACATAAATCCCGAAAAATGTTAACAGCATTTCGAATAAAATTCACATTCCAGGTATTCTCGTGTTCTTATGTGGGAGACTGAATACATTACGTGACATCAGCTTATTTTAAGGGGTAACACCACTCTAGAATTTTAGAAAAATCTATTTTTTTTCTTGGCTTAAACAATACTTTAGGATCATAAAAACAACATGAAGTTGATCCTACAGTGAAATTTTTTTTTTAAATGTTCAATTATCGATTTTGCCGCAGCGCCTCGGTGCGCGCGCTGAACACGAATTCGTTTTGTTTTTTCGTTTTGCTTTTTCCGATCGCTTACCGATGCTGCAAAAAAGGCCCGATTGTTCATAAATCGTCCAGGGGGGAAGAGGAGAAGGAGGCCAGCGTCAACGTGGATTGTCAAATATATGGTGCAGGCATCGCAGATTAGATGTAAACAAATTTCAAGGATTAAAGTGCTCGTAAAACCTTGAACGCGTTTTTCTCTAAACCACTTTTTTCAAACTGGGAGGACGCATTACTTGAACACCGTTGCATGGATCGGTTGGCAATTTAATTAGTAGCTTCACAATTACATTCTCTAACGAAGTACGTAGCCCTTTTCTGATTTAATGTAAACTTTTTTTTTGTAAACAATTTACTGCTTATTTTTTGGCAAAAAATCGATTCATTTCATCAAAAGTGCACTATTTTTACAAAAGTTGATTTAAAAAAACCTACGTAGTTCCATAGCCAATAGTATATATATTAAATTTTTTTTTTGGTTTTTTGTTCCAAGTCTTATACTTGACGAGAAACCCGTCCACCCTTGAAGAGTTTTAAAAAAGACGATTTTCTAGATAGGCTTTGTCGCCGCCATTTTGTATCAAAATGGTGATAAAATTTTTTTTTCATACTTCAATATGTGTTAAATAAAAGAATTCCTATTACTTTTTTCGTACTCCCAAAATAAATTGTCAAAGTTAGGCCTTTTTTCTGCCGCTAGAGTGGTGTTATCCCTTAAAGCTGCACTTTTAAATATCATATCTTAATTAATTTTTCACATTTTTTGAATGGCTCCACTCAGTGTGTAATTTTTAGTAATTTTTTTGCTGTTTGGAAATATTTTTAAACGAAAAAAGTTGATAACTCGCCAAACTATGTCTTTAAACTCTTGATAACCAATGCATACTTTATAACGTTCCAAACATTAAACTTGATCATTCGTTTATTTGCATTAGATTCATCATTGTAGTCGAGCACGATTTATCAGTTCTGGACTACTTGTCAGATTTTATATGCTGCTTATATGGAGTTCCTGGAGCCTATGGTGTCGTGACAATGCCTTTCTCTGTTCGAGAAGGTATTAATATTTTCTTGGACGGCTTTGTTCCAACTGAAAATCTACGATTCAGAGAAGAATCTCTTGTTTTTAAAGTAGCAGAGAGTGCTACAGAAGAGGAAGTGAAACGCATGAATCATTATGAATATCCAGCAATGAGCAAGACAATGGAGTCTTTTACTTTAAATGTGGAAAAGGGTCAGTTTACTGACTCTGAGATAATTGTTTTATTAGGTGAAAACGGCACGGGCAAAACTACATTTATCAGGATGCTTGCTGGCAACTTACCACCAGATGATGGATCGGGTAAGCTAACTGCTACAAATCTAAATAACAACTTCATATTTTGAACATTCTTACTTAGTTTCCATAACGTTTTTTTTCTGCTTGCAAACAAATGTGTCGTTTTGCAAGAAAAGGACACACTTCGTCGATAAAGAGTTACGTACAGGAAGAAGTAGTCAAATAAACTGCCGACCGCTTTTGCATTACTTCAAAGCTACTGCCTATTAGAGGCTCATTAAGCTGTGCTTCAGCATCCTGCTATCTGTGCCAACTTGTCCTTTGTCACCTCTCTGACCTAGTTTTCGATATCATGGTTGAGACTAATTGATTACCGCTGTAGACAATCAGGCTTATTTAACGGAGCTGCCTCTCTAAATATCAAGCATCTCATCGTCCGGCAAGGTGGCTGGAGCCCTGCCAGCGATAGTGTCAGTAGCATCTCGTCACAGGGCCATTGGTGCGGGTCTTCAATTTCTTCGCCGATGGTCTGAGCGAAGTGGCTTCTGGGGAGCTCAGGGTCAGTTCTCTCGTCCTCGAGCGAGGAGCGTATGCGCGAGCGCGAGTTTCCTTGGCTTGTTTTTCAGCCTGAACCCCCTTACTGACCATCTCCGGTGCACTACTCGTACTGTCCAGATCCGTTGATCTTTTAGGCAGCTTTCTATCCCTCAATTTGCGTGCGAAAGTATCGACTAAGAATCATTCGTAGGACTTTTGGAACGACGCTGTCCACTCTCTTGCATTTTTTTTATTCTCTAGCACCGCCAATGCTTCATCCCATCCCTCTTTGATCGAAATTAACATGTTCCTTGTTATTTTGCAGAAATTCGCCATTTTACGTAACGCCATCTCCATTTCATCGTGCAATTTGGTCTCCCTATCCTAGTCCAGGCGCCGTATGAAAAAAGACTGTTAGGAGGTAGAACAGAAGCCTATATGTTTCAGTCCAAATCCTAGAACCAATAGTGTGTGTAACAAATTGTTTAAGATAGCAAAAACAATTTTTTTTTTTGACTTGGAAAAATATGAAAATGGTCTGAAATTGCTTTTCTTTTTAAATATGCAATTATTTTGGCAATAATTAAGCAGCAAGTTTCAAACTTCCAGAAAGTATGCATCTTGCCTCTCTTAAAAAGTGTGCAAAACTTAAGCCTAAAATATTTCTTAGCCCCCCCTCCCCCCAAACATTTGTTATTAAAAAATGGACTAATTTTCAATGGAATTTCTACACGTTCGGCCTATAGGATATCAACTAAGGTGGGTGATTTTCCTCTACAAGAGTTGTGCTGCCATGTACGTTTAGCAGCAAAACGAGTTTTTATAGTTAAATTGCAAAAAAGTGGCTTATGATAACATATAACAAATGAAATAACTCCGACAATTTTCATTTCATAAAGCTCAAGTTCGTATCAAATATAGAAGGAGTTCTACTAATTGTTGTGAAATTCACGAAGTAATACATTCTAAATTTATTGTTTACAATCGTGTCTGATACACGGAAAAGTTCACGAAGCAGCAAATTTATCTATCAAGATGTTTTTTTTTCAATTTGGACTAGCTTTCCGT
Organism: Andricus grossulariae; assembly: GCA_011634705.1. Taxonomy (NCBI): domain Eukaryota; kingdom Metazoa; phylum Arthropoda; class Insecta; order Hymenoptera; family Cynipidae; genus Andricus; species Andricus grossulariae. Next base: position 17,178 of record JAABKJ010001315.1, on the reverse strand, counting down.
GATGGTAACAAATCTTGTGGTTACTTCTCAGAAAATTATATCTACTACCTTAAGTTTAAAACTGTTTCATTTATCTTCTTTAATTTTGCTATTAATTAATTTTTTATCAGATATACTATAATATATACCTTATTCTTTTAAAGATTTACATCTGAAAAATTACTTTAGGAAAAAAATGTAAACTTTTTTTCAAATATTGTCTAATAACTTTACGTAGGCGAAAACGACTCCCCCCCACTTCGTTATCACAGACTGCGTCAAGCCTTCTTTCATAATCTGTCACCAGGATCAACAACCAAATAAGAATGCATTGTCTCGTACATTTTGTAACAAATATTACAGCTATTATTCTATACTTGATGTAAATTTCAGCTTTGTGTGTTTAATATTGCATTAATAGTAACGGTTAAAAATGACTCCCCGCCCCCCTCCTCTTGAAGTGCAACTATTTTTTTTGTAAATTTGTAAAAAAAAAAAAAAAGTAGCAAGTTAATTATGGAAACTCGTTTTGCCCTATAGAGGACAAAACGCAAGGGACATATTTTCTAAAAGTCTGGAACTAGTTGATTAATTATTGCAACAATAATTGCAAATTTAAAGAAAGGTAATTTCAGACGGGTTTCGTTTTTTTCCAAGTAAACAAATAAACGAATCTTAACGTACCAGTCGTCATTTTGTAGATATTTGTGAAACCACTTTTTTTAATCTAAACTTTATTTCTGTCACACGAATAGGTTGCAATAAACAAAAAACCTCCGTTTTTGTTATCTTAAAGATTATTTACACTTACCATCGTTCCTAGGATTTAGATTGAAACATATAAGCTTTTGTCCCACATATGGATACTACAAAAATCTGAAGTCAAATTTCAGGTATCAATTAATGCACCATTTTTCATAGGGTGCCTGGACTATCCCACCTTTCGACCACGCCAAGCTTGTACATATCGCAGAGCCCCGCATGCAGGGATAAGGTCTGGGATAGTCTAGGAGGTGACCTAGTATCCTAGAGAAGCATTTAAAGTAGTGATATGTATGAGTGATTTGCATACATTATTTTAGAATAAAAAATTGATAAAAAGTACAAACTTGTGAAAAATAAGTGATACTGCTAAGATATGATAGGCGACGTATCCTATATCAAAAAGTAACTTGGTAGACGTTGACGTTACCGAGATCCGAGTGCGAGTGCCTTCGAGTCGCGATGATTATCTGTTTCTCTCAGCATAAAAAATGTTAATGAATTCTTCCTGTGCTCTTTTTTTAAATTTTTTCAAAATTTAGATAGCTTTCAAGTAAATTCCAAGAAAGTTTACAATTTCAACTACAAGTTTTTTTTATTATAATAATAATTAATGGAAAATTATGAATATTTATAAATTAATTTTATATTTATTTTTGTTATATTTTCGACGACTATGACTTCTTTCAAATTTAAACTATTTTTGAAATATTGAGCAAGTGGAAATATGATTTCATCATGGGCTAATTATTTTTAAAGAAAAAATTCTAATTTTCATTACCATTTTGGCTCATTTTTTAAAGTTTCTTTTTAAAATTATATAGCCTCACTTTTTTCAAAAGTATTATTTTTTTATCAACATAATAAACAATACAAATTATGAACATTTTTTTTATTTTACTTTCATCTACATTTTCAAAGACAATTACATCCTTCATATTTTAACTAGCAATACAAAATTATGATCGTTTAGAATTTTATTTAATGTAACTTCCAGTTACATTTGCAAAGATTATGACGTCCTTCTAATTCGATGGGTCCTAAAAGATACTACGCAACTCACGGTTACAGATAGAAAATACGTATCTGGCGCACTGTATACTAAGTATATAGAAATTTATGTATACTTAGTATAGAGTGCGCCAGATACATATTTTCTATCTGTCGTCGCAAGTTGCGTAGTTTTTTTAAGAACCCATCCAATTGTAACTATTATTTCAATCTTAATCAATTGAAAATATGAATTCATCTTGTGCTTTTTTTCAGAAAACATTAAAATTTGAATTATTTTTGGAATTTAAAGAAGTTTAAAAAATGAGTTCATCCTAACTATTACGTATTTACACAATTTTCACAAACAAATTCAGAGTTTGGCTATTTTTCAACGAATATAGGCCTTTGGCTATTTTTCAACTAATAGGCTCAATTTGTTTACAGAATTAACTAAGAATATCTTTTCGATAACTTTTTCTATATTGCTTAGTAAATTTACAAGAATTATTAATTATTTAAACAATTTTCATAAAAAAATTAAGAGCTTGGCCATTCTTCAACGAATAGACTCAATTAGTTTAGGGAATCAAGAAAGAATGTATCTACAATCATTCTTTTCTACGATACTTGGCAAATATACAATAATTATTAATTATTTGAACAATTTTCATAAACATATTCAGAGTTCGACTATTTTTCAAGGAATAGGCACAATTTGTTTACAGAGTCAACTAAGAATGTCTTTCCGGTGACTCTTTTCTATGTTGCTTTGTAAATTTACAAGAATTATTAAGAATTTAGACAGTTTTCATGAACAAATTCAGAGTTTGGATATTTTTCAACTAATAAGCTCATTTTTTCACAAAATTAACTAAGAATATTTTTCCGATGACGTTTTTCTGTGATGTTTTGCAAATTTCCAAGAATTATTAATTTTCTAAACAATTTTCATGAACAAATCAAGAGCTTGGTCATTTTTCAACGAATAGGCTCAATTCGTTTACGGAGTCATCTAAGAATGTCTTCATAATAACTCTATTCTATGTTGCTTTGTAGATTAACATGAATTATGAATAATTTAAAACAATTTTTATAAACAAATTCAGAGTTTGGCTATTTTTCAATTAATAGGGTCAATTTTTTACAGAATCAACGAAGAATATCTTTCCGGTGACTTTTTTCTGTAATGGTCTACAAGTTTCCAACAATTGTTAATTATATAAACAATTCTCATAAAAAAATTAATTTTGGCCGTTTTTCAAAGAATAGGCTCAATTTTCTTACAGAATCAACAAAGAATGTATTTCCAATATTCTTTTCAACGATACTTTGCACACTTACAAGAATGTCTTTCCGATGACTATTTCTATGCTGCTTTGTAAATTTACAAGAATTATTATTTAAACGATTTCAATAAACAAATTCAGAGTTTGTATATTTTTCAACGAATAAGCTTCTGCGTTGATTATTTTCATAATATTCATTAACAAATAAATAGTTTGGTTATATTTCAACGAACGCGTTTAAATTTTCTTAACGGAATCGACTAAAAATGTCTTTTTGATGTCTCTTTTCTGTATCACTTTACAAATTGACAACAATTACTAATTGTTTAAACAACTTATCACAATAATATCTTATTTGCTCGCACATTTTATACAAAAACTTTCGACTTCAATGATCTAAACCTTTTCAATCCTGAAAAATAACTTTTGTTAATTTGTTTGTTTATAAAGCAATACAAAATTTTCTTAAAATTATGTTCAACCACTAGAAATTATTTCTAGATAGTTTCAGCACAGATATAAGACCTCTTTGATTAATCTGAAAATCTTCAATAAAATGGTATTTTTGAATAGTTAAAACAAAAGGCAACATTGTTGTTAAATAAAAAATTAACCAAATTTTGTATAAAAAGCTTTCATTTAGAAAACAACGCTCAAATCGAAAGAATATTGTAGGTTAAAAATGTATTTGTCCACATACAATTTTTGTCCCGCTGTGTCACCTCAAATTAAGACAGAATGATTTAAAAAATTAAAAACAACCATTTTATCCCATGTTAATCTTATGGGAAACTTCAAGTGTGTGGGGTGATGGGTAACTAGTAATCGATTTGACTCCAAAGAGGACTTTCTATGTTTGGAAATTTAAAACAATATCACGATTAAATGATTTTCAAAACAAAATTTCTATATAAGGACCAGCCTAATAGAAAAGCAATAGAAGTACATAGAAAAATAACGGATCGAAAGAGATAGGCGAAAAATCTGAATTGACAGACATATAAAATAACAGACGTAGATAGACAAAAAAAGGGACAACTGATTTTGAGATAAAAAAGGGGACTGAATGAGATCTGTTAATTTGAATTCGTGAAATTTAACTCAGTATCAGTGAACTACTTCCAGCTATTTAAATCAGTGAGGCTTTAATGATGCAAATAGCCAGAAGTAAGTTACTGATTTGGAATTAAATTCAACAGAGAGGCAGTGAATTTTCACGGATTAAAATTTAGAGAGACATGTATAGATCTAGAATGAAAATGAGTCCTAAAAATGCTCAAACCATGCATAACTCATTTAAGAAAAAAATGGATTCATCTGTTTTGTTTGCTTACTTCACACTTTCCCTTATCCGTTACTATTTTAGAGATAGAAAATGATTAATAGAGAGAGAATTTCTATCTCTTTACTTCCAGCAGGGAAAAAGTAGTCTATAAAAACGTGAAAAAGCAAAATATTGTTCAATTGAAAAGATGTTTAAAGTAATGGAAGCAATCAACGAACAGAAAAAAGACTGAACCTACTGAAATGATCAGTTTTCCAGGTGATAATAAGGTAAATGAATAAATGACTAATCGTGAACCATTTACCGAGAAAAAATTGATTTATTCATACCTAAAAAATTAATATGATTTTTTTTAGTAAAAGGCGTTGATTATATCTTAATTAAGACTTTGAAACAAGCAAAAATTAAAACTAAATATGTAATAAAATAGTGAACATGAGAAGTATTTAATCTTCGAAATGGACAATAGGAGCATACTCGATGATTGTTCCCTTTACCTATATATTCTGTCCTTAGAGAACATATTGTTCTTATGAAAATAAAATTTCCTGAAATGATTAAATAATTATGATTCATATATTATGACACACAGGGCCGGCGGAAGCCCTATGTACGGTGGGTAGTACTACTCACTTGACTACTCAACTACGTCTGACTACTCAACACGTTTCGCCGACTCTGATGACACAGGTGGGAAAACTTAGATATTTTAGTGAGGAGGTTAGTTGCATTTATATTGTGCTATTTATAACACATAACATACCCAAATAAGTGCAGCTATAACCTTTTTAATAATAAGTACAATTTTTCCATCTCAATTATATTATTAAAATCAAAACCATTAGAACATCTTGAACTATTTTATTTTTATAGGAAAATATATGCACTATGTATGTAACAAGAATTAAGAAAAGCAATACAAATTATAAAATGATAAAAACTTCACTTTTCATTAAATTCAGTCTTTTCTTACTGTTAATTGCTTCCAGTACTTTAATAACCTCTTCAATAGAACGATATTGTGCTTTTTTAAGATTTTGTGGACTAATTTTACCCCAGCAATATATTTTCCGTAATTTTTACTGGGATCGTACACACGATCGAACATATAACCGGTAATGTGTCAAAACCATAAATATTCTTTTTTGCATCTCTCCCTTTCACTTCTTAATTTTTTTTTTATGTTGAACATGTTAGAAAGCGATATGGAACTTTGTGTAGTATTTGTGAAATCTTTAAAACTTTGTGAAATCATTTGTTTCGGTTAAGAGAGGCTTTGAAATCTTTTCAAATCTTTGTGATTTTTTTTTAATATTTGTGAAATGTTTGAAATTTTTATGAAATATTTTTACTCCAAGTTAAGGTTTATCGAAGATGTTGTACTGTTTATATTTATCGCATTTTTCATCAGTTTGTACCTTTCGTTTTTCATTTTCATTTGATAAACTATTATTACTGAATTCAAAAGTTAATTTTTTATATCATTTACTGTGTATTTATATAAAAATTTGTACTCAAATTCCGGATGTTGTGGCACATTTTTCAGTATCAAAAGTTCTTACATCAGAGCAGGTGGGAATATAGGTGTTAATACGCGACGTAATTTCAAATTGTTTTTCCAAAGTTGGATGCAAATGATCAGATTTGCAAAACTATTTAATCTGTAGCGTGAGAGGGCACCCATGTGAAGCCGTGAACAAATCAAAGCTATTAAAGTAAAAATTAATTTCATAGTATTTTATTGGACTTCATTTTCAAATAAAATAATTGCATGTGATTAAGAAATTTGAACATCTTAATGCTCTTTTTAAAAAGCAGGTTTTTGCATATTTGTTTGAAATGGAGAAAAAGAATTTCGAAGAGTGGATGTGCTAAATATATGCTGTGGTGTGCTACTGGGATATGGTATACTGAAGTGTAATCTGATGAGTAGTTTTGTCTTTAACTTCAAGTTACCTAATTAAGTATAAACGGAAGTTTTGTACAATAATGTATGGATTACGTCTCCATATGGGTAAACTCCAGGCAAATAAACGCATCAACCCCCCTCACCATCTAAAAAATGAATTAGTACCATGTGAGGAAGAATATAAAATTGTTGAGCGGCAAAAACGGAAAGTGTCGGAGAGGAAATTAGGGAAAGATGGGTAAATAAAGAGAAAGTTAGGTGTAACGAAGGGGTAGACTGGAGGATGCCTGGGTATATGGTTAGAAAAGGAGCGCAGAAGGATAAAGTAAGTACTAGAGCGGGAAAGTGGGCATGGCAGTTTGAGACGAAGCTAAGAGAGGGGAAGGGAGGGGATTTAGTGAAAAAGTGTTTAAATAAGGTAAAAGAAAGGAGAGGGCGGGCGGTAGAATTAACATGGGGGGGAAAGAAAGGAGGGAGTTTTATAGTGCTAGAGATATAAGAGCGGGAACTGAAATAAGCTATGAAGAATTGGAGAGAAGAGACAGGAAAATACAATTAATAGCAAGATGTAAGATGATTGAGGAATCGAAATATAATAAATAGCATAAGATGATAAAAAATGAAGGAGTACCAAATTACTTAGAAAAGGCATGGGAGAGAGAAGATGGCCAGAATAGCAAAATTTAGATAAGGAAACGAGGTAAGGGGAGGAATGTATTGGGAAAAGAAAGAGAACAGAAGGTGCAGAATATGGGTGCATGTATGGGAAGGATGTAGGAGATGAATGGAAGATAAAAGAAGCTGGCAACAGAATGTGGTAAAGATTCTACGGAGGGTGGATTGGTTGAGAATTGGATGAAGGAGTTAAAGGGACGTAGATGAGCGAATGAGAAAGAATGAAAGAATGGATGTGAAAAAATAGCAAAATTGAAGTAGAAGAGAAGTGAACGTAAAAGAAAAAGGAAACGGAAAATCACTTACATAGCGTAAAGATCTTAAGTAATGATTATGTAATAGTATAAGTAGATTAAAATGCGGATGCGTTCTCGCTCGCTGTCTCGCTTTCGATCACTCGCTCGCCAGTACGTCCAAAATTGCACTATCGTTAGAATAGAAGTAACGATTTAGATATAAGAATTCATGTAAATAGTTAAAAATATTTGTTAATAGTAAGAATAAGATAGTATAAAATATGCAGATGGTAACATTGTAAGAAACGGAGGTCATGTAAACACTTAGGGGAGGCATTATGAGTAAAGAAGAAGTCCTGTGTATGGGACGAATCAGTACTTAAGTACCAAGTTTTCTTCAAAAATGTTGAAAGTTCACATAGGGACATAAATGCTAGAAAAGTTTAATCTTTTTCGAACTTTTTACAACTGCTGGTGGGATTTTTCTAGACAGTTTATGAATGGCAAAACGGATTCTGTAATAATCGACAGTTACATTATCTCTCAGAGCATATCGTAAGGAAATTTTAACACTGTCCATTGAGCGAATGGCCTGTCGCGCGAGGTAAAAGAAAAGGTCATCACAGTCCGAATTTTTAAATATGGCAGACATGGAAAGACGCCTGCTCTCAAAAAATGGGATCCAAAACCAGCAGTAATGGAATGGTGGGACACGAAAAGTCATCCGATTTTATTAAGCGACGAGCCTTTTAAACTTGTTTTATTTTAAGAAAGATGAGTTTCCAAAAAGAATTATTAATAAATTATCTTTCTTAATGTATTTAAAATGATAAACTAGTTATACATTTATTTAATATATACTTTATTATTCATTATTGTCTATTTAAATAATAAATTTGAACACTGTCCAAAGTCGAGATTTAACACTGGCCTTATTGTTAGAATATGCACTGCTATCTGTCTAGAATTTTCAGCCGTTTAGCCGTTTCATTAACTGCACAAGCATCTTCAGACAGTTAGTGTAATAGAATATCTGTTTCAAAAATCCTGGCCCCTCTACAAATCATTGAATAACTCAGTCAAAAAAAAATCGCTAAGAAAAACGAAAAACATCTTGTAAATTTTCATTTTATTACGAATAAGTACAATATAATTTGATCGGGATGCGTCCATAACTTTCGATGCAAATTTGAAGTAAAGGTGAAAAAACGTGGTTAAAAGCACCTTTTCCAACTTGGTCAACTTTCGACCGTTGTATTTCGTGTAAAAATGCATGAATTCTTTTGCAAAAAATTGAGTAGTTGCCTTGAAGTTTTATTTACGAGTAACTTTTCGAAAAATTTGAAAATATTTATAACTTTGGTGTCAGCAGTATATAAAAGAGAAGTATGCTAACTCAGCTTCTAATTAAGCTGGGAGGCTCTACTGAGGCTTAGAATTTAAAAAAAAAATCAACAAATTCAACGGTGGGTTTTTAAAAACAGTTAATTGAATCAATAACGCACTATCGCACATTATGGGTTTCCGGTTTTTTTGGGACTGGAGGCACAATAGAAGTCGATGATGCTCTCAGCGGGTTCCAGGGTATCGATGTCCAGCTTGATCCTTCGCCTCATAAAGTGTACCAGATGTCTGCGAACAGGAATTTAAAAAGAATTTGTGAAACCCAAAGGCGTAGGCAATTTTCTTGTCCTTTTAAATATATGAACAACGAAGAACTATATTTATTCAGTGAGATTTATAAGTATATTTAAACATCTTCATTGCAAAAGTTTATGGTGACACATTTTTCTTTTCCCGAAAACTTTCCTTACGCGCGATAATCCAGAAATCAACACAATTCGGTAATGAACTTTTTTTGGAAAAGGTATTTCGTATTCAAGTAAAACATTTCCTCCATTATACCTAATCCTAATTAGGATACAAATAGACATAAGTAAAATTAACGCTCGTAAAAACTGTGTAGAGCTATAATAATAATTTCTCGAAATACTTGCAGATGCTGTATAACACGTCAGATTTATTTTAGCTGTTTTTTGCAATATAAAAAAGTAAATATAAAAATTACAATAATGTCATATTCCAAAATATTCGAAGTACTATGATGAAAACTGTCTTTGGAACTAACTCTTTCATATGAATACCCTAAACACAAGGTACGGTGGCCGAGTGACATCCAGTTTTGGGGACACAAAAAAAAGCACTTGACTTGATCCATATAAAATGAGACAGATTCTCTACTTTAATTCGCTGGATCTCAAGCTACAAATTCAATTGCAAGAAAAGAATTGTTTACATATCGATTGATATTCAAAATATTAACCGATTTCTTACTTTTTTTTATTTTCTCGCAATAATCCAACAAAGGTAAACCTACGAAAATTTATAAGTCCTCATTCTTAAAAGTGAGAACATCGTGCGGGCAATTACTTATAGCGAATTCGGTTATCCTGCACTGGTGCACGCGAGAACACTCCGACCTGCTGCTTCTTATTTTTTCTCACGTTCTTCCTTCTCCCTTCGACCCGCTTCGGAGCAGGTCGGAGTGCTCTGGACTCTGGAGTGCGCCAGTGCAGGATAACCGAATTCGCTATTACTTAACGGGACCTTCCCCTTTGTTGGAAGATTAGAGCCGGTCGTGTGGGCGGTAGTTTGCCTCGCATCCCGCGACCTTCCCATTCTTTGAATATTACAGCCGGATGAGGACATTTCATATTTTGTTAACTTTATTGTTAGATTCAATTTTGACTTAACTTAATATTTTTTTTCTTACAAAAATTATTCAGGATACGAGAAAAAGTTCTCACACAAATTTTTTCTCTTCACGGGTCCTTTACGTGAATGAGAAAAAGAGATGCGAAAATCTTGAAAATTGCAGGCTGGAATCTGTTTCATAGAAATTTTTTTCCAAAACTTGTTTGTCCTTTTTTTACATAAACTATGGTTCAAATATAAGAATGTGCAGAATAAGTGTTATACGTCTTATTATACTGTAATTAATTCTGAAAACGAATCTGCAAAATATTCACAAACAATTCATAAAAACTAATTTTTTTAATGTGCCTTTTTTCTGTCCTTTGTGAAAACTATAAGGCAGACAAAAAATTGCATAAGAATTCGTAATTAAATTAACACCTTAAATTTTCTAAAACAATGTTGTTAAAATTTGGACAATGTTAGGTATTTTTTTTTAACTTTGTCAGATTGCTTCTTTTATAAAAAATAGTGCTCTAAACTTGAGTCCTATTAAAGTGTGCCCAGAAATCCCTACTTTTTAACACTTTTTATATTCTCATCATAATGAAAAGGTATTAATTTTATGTGAAAAATGACTTTCGTGTATTCCATCAAATGTCGACGTTTTGAGGCACGCTCAGTTAGAAAAAATATTTTTTACGTAGGTGTCTGCCTGTCTGTCCTCGTTGACGTTGTCGTCGTTGTCGTCGTTTGTATACCGGGTAACTTTTGAAAGACTATCAAAACAATCTCTTGAATTTTCTTGAAAAGTCGAAAATTCAAATTTTGAACGCACAAAAAATAATAAACAGTCAAAAATTTCATTTTGCGGTCAAACTATGCAAGGTGCAGAAAAAAATGAATCAACAAAAATTGTTGCCCCAAAAAGGAGCTACAAATTTTTTATGAATCATTTTTCGATAAGATGCGTTGTTTCTGATTTATTCGTCAAATCAATATTAAAAATTTAAAAATTAAATTTTTTGACAAACGACGCATGCTATGGAAAATATGAATGGACAAAAGTTGCTCTTCCGAAAAAGATTTAAAACTCATCCAAATTTGTCATCAATAATATGTTGATATGACGCGTAGTTTTAGTTTTAATCATAAAAGATAACATTAAAGAAAAATTTTTTTTTTTCGAAAAGCGACACAAGAGACGAAAAAAATGACAAAAAAAGTTGTTCTACCAAAAAAATATCTTCAAATATGTTATAAACTCTTGTTATAGAAATATATAAAAAATAAAAAAATTATCTTTTTGGAAAAAAGGACATAAAAGCTACAATAACATTTTTTTTTAATTAAAATTTTTTTTTTAAATACTGACTTTTGGCTCATTTACTCAGGACACTTAAAGCTTTGGAAAGGTCATTTACTTATTACGCTAGAATTTTTTGGGACTGTGTTCTTAAGTGCTGAAGCCACCTGCTTTGAATTTTCTCGCTGCTCGTAAATCATTTTTGACAGTAATAGAAGCCAGTAATTTTCCGGGACGGGATATTATGGATTTTATGATTTTCACGCAATTATTACATGTATAATGATTTCACAAAGTGACTGCATTATCACACATGTTTCTGCAATAATTTTGAATGTAAACTTGATTAATCGATCCACTTTCGCAATATTTCAAATTTTTGAATACTTTAGAAAAGGTTTCTACTTACATCACGCAATTACATCTACTCGTATTAGCTTCTGTAATTCATTCCATGATCCATATTTTCACGACTGTCAAAGTTATCATCACTTTCATCATCATCATTATCATCATCAAAGTGTTCACTGTCACTATCACCATCATCTCCAATGTTTATAACAAGAGGTCCTATTGATTTAACGATATCATATTCATGACCAAGATACTCGTCCTCAATTTTTTGGGCATGCTTAACACAGTTAGGCCATAAAGTTGGTGGCAAGTCTGCCATTGTTTCCTGACACAATCTATGCACATCAGCAATTTTAAAAGTTTTATTCTCTCTTGCAACGCGCCTCTTCACGTAAGCCCAAATCAGTTCAATTGGATTTAACTCGCAATGAGCTACTGGAAGCCACAGTAACTTAACTTTGTCCGATCTCATTTCCTGGGCCACCCTGTCCAATAAATAAGTTTTTGGATAGCGATATTGCTTCGACAGATCGAAAAGCTCATCTTTTTTCTTCTTCTCGAAAGAAGTCCCATCTGTCGGTGCTGGAACTCCGCGTTGAAGAAGCCATTGAATAATGTCACCTTTCCGTGAAGCCTTCGTTGGATTGCGGTACTGCGGATCCAGCATTGTGTGGTATGGTGCTTGGTCCAAAACAACTATGGAATTATCTGGCAACACAGTTAGGACATGCCGAAACCATTCCTCGAAATGTTTGGCGTTCATCTCGTCGTGATAATCAGCCGAACCTTTCTTCCCGGTAAAACATTTCATGCAGGTCTCCACGAATTCATTTTCGTTGCCTATATGCAAAATAATAACTCTTTTGCCGGCACCACAAGGAGTTACGAAGCCGCCACGCCAATTTCCGATTGTTTGAACGCCGCTTCTGTAAATGTCGTAATTTTCTACTACTTCTCCTGAAAGGTGCTCAACCCAGCCTGTCGAAAGTGTATGGTTTGCTCCGCACCATGTTTCGTCGAGAAAATAAATGTTTCAGCCAAGTTCTCTATAGATTTTAATGGAATCAAGAAATTGTTTTTTTTTCTGTAATTTTTTGCATGAGAAATTATTTTTCTTTAATATTCTCCAAAGAGTTGCTTTGCTAATTTTCGGGAAATCTGGCACGTCTGCAATTAATTTTTTCATGAGTTTTTCCAGAGATGGGAATGTTTTTGCCATGTAGAAGTCAGCAAATTTTCTTCTTATCACCCCAAGCAAGAAATCATCAATGTAGATGTGTGGCCTCCCTTCTTTCCGATATAGCTCTCGTAATTTTTCCGTACTCTCAGCTTTTTTGAAACCCGTTTAACGGTACGCTTTGAAATGCCTAGACATTCGGATGTTTGCTTAACCACATTTTCAAAGTCTTCGTTTCCGGAGAGTCTAGCACCAATCTTTTTATTTTAAAAATATGACCTGACTTTAACCACTACTTTTGTCTGGTACAGACTTGAAGTAAGAGATATTGTACCTGGGTTGGCTGTCGATTTACGAAAGTTTTGTACATTTGTTCTGTCGAGAGGATTTTCGTCGAAAATGGTCCACATCACTGGATGGATCACCTTTTTCACTTTCCACATCATTGGATGAATCATTTTTTTCACTTTCCACGACAGTATCATTCTCTCCTTGTTCAATTGCTGCATTTTCACAATCATTGAAATCCAGGGAACCCGTACGTTCCGCTGCTTTCTGAGGTACCTTGAATTTTCCAAGTGAATTGTCCGAAGGTTCTAAAAGCTGGAAATGGCCATTAGACTTGTTCGCACCAGTAAATAAAAGCCAGATCGTCAATGACTCTGTAACACTACCGAAAGCTTGTATGAAATAATTTTCATAATTAAATACGCTTACAACGAGGACTGTTTGATAAGTCAGTGACTTTTCGACTAAAAAATTTTTTTTTCGGCAAATGAGCGTTTCACTTCTAAAAATAATTTCCTTTTAGCTCGATACATTGATCGTTTCACCCTTCTAAAGTTAATCGATGTGAATTATACAGGGTGCATCCCAAAAAACTGTGGCCATGACCTTGTTGGTCGACAGACCCACCTTGGCCTTCTTTGATGCACGTTCACCCGGAGAAACCCACTCATTTATTGTTCCTTGGTCTCTGGGAGTTGTGGTGGATCCATGTTTCGTCCACGATTAGGAAACGACGCAAAAACTCGTTCGGATTGCGGTTGAACATCGCCAAACACTCCTTTGAATTGTGCACACGGTTGCGCTTATGGTCCAATGTGAGCAATCGTGGCACCCATCTCGCGGATTGCTTTTTCATGCCCAAATATTCATTTGAAATGTGATGTACCCGCTCCGTTGAGCTGCCTACAGCCTCAGCCAACTCACGCACATTCATTCTCCTAGCGTACAATATTATTCCATGGATTTTATCGACGATTTCTGGCGTGATGACCTCTTTTGGGCGACCTGAACGTTTGGCGTCACTTATGCTGCTACGACCACAACGAAACTCAGTTAATTACTTCCTAACCATTCAAATTGATGGTGCAGTGTTCCCATAGTATTTATCGAACCTTTTCTTGGTTTCAGTCATGGTTTTTTATGCAAAAAATAATGCATAATCAGCACACGAAATTCACTTTTTTACATTTTTGTTAACATTCACGAAGTTTTCTCCTTTCAATGGCTATCAAACACAAAATAAATGACCCAGCTTGCTCAAAATTTAACAGTAGTCTATTCATAGATGGCGTTGACGGGACCAGTGCTGCATTTAAAGTTACTGCGCAAAGAAATTCAAAAAGTCACTGTTTTATCAAACAGCCCTCGTACGTAGAAATATAAATGCATAAATCGACGATAATAATAAGAATAAATTCTAAAGGTTAACAGAGGTATTTACAGGCTCTACATGATCTTCGCTAATATATCTTAACTCAAACCTGAATACAAAATTCTTGGATAAGTTCTATACAGTACTATATTACAAATTTTATCATAATGATACAGATCTCAACAATTCAGTCCTTTCAAAGTATAAAATTACACATGGTCATGACTTCAATTGGAATGAAATTAAAATTCTTTATTATGAAAAAAATCAGAAAAAGAGGGAATTCATGGAGATGTTATTTATGAAGAGAGAAAGTAACAAGGCTATTAATTTAACAAGGGACCGCTCAAGATATAGCAAAGTATGGGATAGAGGAATTGATTTGTTAAAGTCATTTTCTTTGACTAGATAACAGAAAGAATTCTTTTTTATTAAACAATCAATTTCTCAATCAATATATTTGATTACATTAAACTTCATCAATTTTTAATAAATACTGATTGGAATATTTTCTTTACTGATAAATTAATTTTTTCATACCTTTAGTTATTTATTCCCCATAAATAATCCCTGATGAGGAGGTCTAAATTGGCTTCAAAAATTGTTGGTCCCCTCGTAATATAAAAATAACGGAGAAAGGAAACAGTGAGAGGTTGGTTTTTGTTTGACTTTTTCCCTTTTTCTCCCTCTTTTTTCATTGTGTTATTCTTGTCTCTAATGAGCCGAAAAGTCAGTTTGTTTGGAATTTTATTTTTTAAATTTTGAATCTTTTTCTTCCTTATTTTGCAAAACTTATTCACGATAAAATGGATTTCTTTTCAATCTTACTTTAAAAAAAATATCATCAAGTATATTGAGGAAATCTGACATGTTTTAAGAAATTAAGCTTATACTTGGGTTTTCTCAGCGTAAATAGACCATATTTTAAAATATCTATCATGAAGAATTTATCCCCTGTGAACAACGATGTAAACAACGACGTGTTATATTTTACGAAATTGGATATTGCCAAAAAAATTCATCAAGTATTAATTGAGGAGAGCGAACAAGGTTTTTGGAATTTAAAGTTATGTTGGGAGCTTTTCACATAATTGGTTATTTTAAAAGGAAAATCATGACGTATTGTGGAAATCGTACAAGTTTAAAAAATGTGATTTCGTGTTTGAGTTTTTCCACAGAATAGTTTATCGTAAAAGAAAAATCATCAAGTATTGACAACCTGTAAAAAAAGATTCCATTGCAATTCGGAATGTGATAATTAATAATATGATCATTCAATACTTTGAATGTGATTTCTCTGTAAAAGCTAATAATTCACAGTGTTTCCGTTGAATTACTTCCAATTATATTTTTATTTTTATTATGATTTATCTTATTATGGTAGAAAAGTCATCCTTGCTTGAAAGTGAACTTGTCTGTTGAAAATTGAACTTTTTTCTAAAAAATACGTCTTGTTAGCTTCACGGTTATAAAAAATAGTCGCCGACTTCATATACAGTATACGTAAATGACTTTACACAGATTCAAATGAAATTTAATATAAATGTGTATACTACATTTAATATAAACTTTATTATTTTAATATGCAATGTATATTAACCCTAAAATAAATTTTTCAATATTATTATTCACACTGGAAAAAAGGATTTGGAACCAATTACATCTATTTACTTAAATTCTATTTCTTAGCATCACATAAATATTCTTTCGCAGTAGTAATTTTTATTTGAACCAGTTTTGTGGATGGTGATGCATATCGATCATTTTTAGACAAAATCGTGATTTGATGAAAACATAATTAGATGAAACTGAAATGTAATGGAGACCAAAAATTTGTAATGAAAAAAGTCGATCGAGATGAGACGATCATCTCGATTGAGTGATCGTTTGTCTCGATGTGATGAGTATGGTGTTCAAGGTTTCAATTTAATCTGACGAGATTTTAGAAAAATTAAAAAATTATCAATATGCATCACTACTTTTATTTTATAATAATATTTATGAATTGCATTCCCAAAGTCCTTAAAGTGGAAAATTAGTTTAAAATTTAAAAAATCGTAAAATCCGAAAAATGTGTTTAGGAAAATAACTCTATCTTCAGACAACACCTGGAGACTGAAACGATGTGTACAGACGAAATGACAGCGATTGTCCGTAATGTCTCACATTTAATGCCCGGAGAATTCTCACAACCAATTCTTCACGTTTTTCATTTCTGCAAGGAACAGGATGGCCTCGATTTCGTATTTTTCTTCGAGCACTGCCCTTCTTTTTGCGTTAACGCAGGTTTAAGTACCGGGAATCAGAGTGTGGACTTCCGTTTCTTGTATTCTATCCAACGTTTATGAGCGTAATTCAGAGAGAGCAAATATGAATCAATAAAAAAGAATAGAAAATTTGTAAGCCGAATTTGAATCTATAATAAATAAAACTAAATAATACATATAATATTATCTATAAAGGTTGTCTGGCATATATTACGTAACGCCTTTTCCGATTTTTCTTCTAGTTTTTCATCATTGGCCACCCATTCACCCATCTCCCTAAAAGCGTTACGTAATATGTGGACGACCCCATAATAATATTGGCATATTGTAATTACGTAATTTTATTTTCGCAAAATTTTAGATAACGCTTTTTTTCTTAATCGGTACTTTTTTGTTGCTAATTTTAAAATGTCCGGAATATGTTTTATCAGAATTCTTAAGTCATCCGGTTTTTAAACAAGGCGGACGAATATTCCTCCAGTTCTACTTTATACCTATATACACTGCAGTCTCGCTATCCTCGATGGCCTTCGTACTATCTCGGGACCGCTCGGGACTCTCCAAACCATAAACAATCAGGGCCGTGTAAACCATT
>JAABKJ010001314.1:0-31001 GCA_011634705.1 Andricus grossulariae | reverse complement strand
AAGTACCAATCTCTGATACAATCGATATTATTAAATCCTTTGCAAACTTTCCTTCCGATTACATACCTTTGATAGAATACTGCCTCAATAATACTTACTTCTCTTTCAATAACCAATTCTGTAAACAAACTTCAGGAGTAGCAATGGGATCTCCAATCTCACCTGTAATAGCCAACATCTTTAGGGAAAATCTAGAAACTAAAATCTTTAACAAATCCAAGCTCAAACCGAAATTTTGGTGGCGCTCCGTCGACGACACTCTTGTCATCTAGAGACATGGACTAGATGAACTGCACGAGTTCTTCGATTTCATCAATTAATTACACCCTAATATCAAGTTCACCATGGAAATTAAACAAAACGAATAATTGCCTTTTTTGGGCGTACTAGTTTACAAAAAATCTGATAACACATTAGGACATGAAGTTTACAGAAAACCCACCCATACGAACAGATACCTACATGCCTCCTCCCACCAACACCCATCTCAAAAGGAAACGGTCATCAATTCCCTTATATACAAAACGGTTACACTAACAAACAAATGGAGAAAGCAATACGAAAATACACTAAAAAAAACAAGTCAACATAACCCACTAAAGAAAAAGAGAGAGAGAGAAACGATCACCATCCTAACCTACATTAAAGGTATAACAGAAAAAATAGGAAGAATTCTCAACAAACACAACATTTAAACCATATTTAAAATTCCTTGTTTTTGTGGAAAAGTCTATATTGAAGAAACCGGGATGGCGGTAAGCCAACGTGTAAAGGAACATGAGAGCAAAGTCAGGCTTGAACATTTCACGCAATCAGCACTAGCTGAGCATTATATTGAAACCAGACATAGCATTTTATTTGACAAAACAACCGTCATCGCAAAAACGTACAATATTTTTCCAAGAAAACATAGAGAAGCAATCGAAATCTTAAAACATCCTACTAACATCAATAGGGACAATGAATATAATACCAATTCGATTTGGCTTTCCTTCCTCCAGGCTTTTTAAAAAACGACTTGATTGGCCAGTGAAGTTCGAGCAGTTCCCACCATGGGGCGCTTTGGCCAATCATTGGCATCGTAAAGAATCTATGTAAGAACAACGTAACCTGAAACTTCAGTTTCAAAGATTTAATGGATGTGAACGATTTAAAAAACGCGTGCACACCAGAATTCAAAGATGTCAAAAAAAATTTTAAGATTTAGAACAATTTTGAGAGGTTTCAAAACATTTCCGAAGAGTTCAAAAGATTTCAGAAAAATTTCAAATATTTCAAATAATTTAATTATTTCAACGAATACAAAAAATTATACAAACGGAGATTTAAGAAAGATTTCACAAATGTTTTAAAAGATTTGACAAAGATTTCAAAGTTTTCAAGTATTTCGAAGATTCAAAACAGGAGTGTACACTAGATTCAGAAGTTTTCACAAAAATTTCCCAAAAATGTCAAATATTTCCTAAAGATTCCGAGGGTTTCCAAATTTTTTAGGAGATCTCGAAAGATTTCACAAAAGTTTGAAAGATTTCATAAAAAAGAATGATAAAGATTTCAAAAGAATACGAAAATTGCAAAGATTTCAACAAGGTTTAGTACACCAGATTTTGAAGATTTCACAACATTTCAAAGATTTTAAGCGATTTCAATTTTTTTTGAAGATTTCATAAGATATCACAAAGATGTTAAATATTCCATTGATTTCAAACGAATGTGAAAGATTTCAGAGATACTTTACAAGATTTCAAGAACTTCAAAACATTTCAGAGATTTTAAACAATATTTCAAAAGGATTCAACAAATTTAAGAAGATTTAAAAATATTTAATTGATTTCGAACGAACAGAAAAGATTTCACGAACAAAGATTAAAGAAAGAGTTCAAAGAATCTTACAGTTTTCATATATTACGAAGCTTTCAAGGGCTTAAACGATTTCATAAGGGGACAGCAAAACAGATTTCAAAGATTTCAAAACATTTCAAATATTTTAAGTGATATGAAGTTTTCTTGGAAGGTTTCAAAAGATTTAAGAAAGATTTCAAATATTCCAGTGATTTTAAACGAATACAAAAGACTTCAGAAAGATTTCACAAATGTTTAAAAGAATTCATAAGGATTTTAAAAGATTTCGAGAATTTCTATGATTTAAGAAAGAGTACTGTACACCAGATTTTAAATATTTCGAAACATTCCAAAGATTTTAAGCGATTTCAAAAGGTTTCAACACATTTGAGAAGATTTCAAAGTATTTCCATTATCACAATCGAACACAAAAGATTTAAAAAAAAAATATTTCACAAATATTTGAAAGATTTCATCAGGTTTTCAAAATATTTCAAAAATCAAGATTTCAAGGATTTTATAGATTTGACGAAAGCTTTAAAAAATTTCTCAAAGATTTCACAGAAAATTTTAGCTTTCACTAAGGTTTGTAATACGTCAAAAAATTTCAACGAATCCGCAAAGATTTTAAGAGATTTCACAGATTTCGGAAATATTTCAAAAATTTCAATTATTTCAGAGACTTTACAGAAATTTACGATATTCCCAAAGATTTCACAAAGACGACCTATGTTCGCAAAAAATGAAGAATTTGTTCAATTATGATATGGGTTTCTTTAGACATTGTTGACGTCAAAAAAAATAGCCTTTTTTACCACATTTTTAAACAAATTAATGAACAAAAGCCATTTTTTGTGATTCGCAATGATTTTTTATTTGAAATTCAGTTTTTATATAGAATATGAGAGAAATGTATGCCTAATTATGATTATTTGAAAATATCTGCTTTTTGGCAGCTTGCTTTCATTTCTTTTTAATTAACAACAACCGGTGATTATTTAAACAATATTTATAAACAAATTCACATTTTCAACATTATTCCACTAATAGGGCCAATTTTCTTTACGAAATCAACTAAAAATGTATTTACAATGACTCTCTGCTATGATACTATGCCAACGGATAAGGCAAGTTCATTATTTAAAAAAAATGTATAAACAAATGTACATTTTGGTCACTTGTAAAGGAATAGGCTCATTTTTTCGTGGAGTAAGCTAGAAATGTATTACCAATGACTTCTTGTTGCCTTGTTTGTCCAATTAACAAGAACTGTTTATTATTTAAACAATATTTATGTAGAAATGAACAGTTTGAGCATTCTTTCATTAAAAAGTAATAATTTCCTTTGCGAAATCAACAACTAATGTCTTGCCAATTATTCCTTCTTGTTAAATTTTCACAAATAGGAAAAATGGTTGATTATTTATACAATATCTGTTAAAAAATTCACAGTTTCACCATTTTTCAACAATAATTCTTTTTTGCGGAGTGCGCAAAAAAAGCAAGGTCATTATGTAATGACCTTGGTTTAGTCATTATGTAATGACCTTGGTTTTTTTGACGCACTCCGCAAAAAAAAATTTATCATTGAAAAATGGTCAAATTGTGATTTTGTTAACAAATATTGTTTAAACAGTCAACAATTTTTTTTCATTGTAAAAATGTGACAAGAAGGAATGATTGGCAAGACATTAATTGTTGATTCCGCAAATAAAATTATTACTTTTTAATGGATTAGCCAAAGGTGTGATGGGTTTTTAGTTATAGTGTTATCAAATTAAGTAATAATTCGGAATCGTATCCCAAAAACAATCGAAGTTACGAATAATTTATTCCATTAAATGAACACTTTCTCCTAATTAAAAAAATGTGACATTGTGGAAAAATGTGAAAATGTGAAGAAAATGTTAAGATCACTTTCCAGGAAAGTAATGCCGAAGACTTTTGCCTTGGGCAGTTTTTGAAGCGAAGTTATAAAAAATATTTATGTAAGCGTTATCAAAATATAATGCCGCGCGACGAAGTGTCGCCTTTATTGTAGGTTTTGGCACGCAAAGCCCGTCCGCACCAATCAGCGGAAAGTTGTGGCCGCGAAGGCTAGTGCGCACGCATTGGCCCTCACACGAGTGGCAGGTTGTCCGGAAAGAGTGTAATTGCCTTCTCTCTGAAAAACGGCATAACTTCGACAGTTCTTGATCAATTTTGGTGAATGAAGTGGGCTGATTTTTGAAATTACAAATCTTTATTTTATTTTTACAGAACTAAATGCTGTCAGACCATCACCTACTAGTCATTTCGACTATCTTGGAAGAACAAGGGTTCTTGTGTGGCAACAACCGAGTGGAAGACTGACCCATATGGAGCTTGCATCAGGCAATGAAGAACCAACTCCAGAGGACGAGTCTGAAACATTCTTGGAATTTGCATCAGACTTATATTTTTTTGTGACCACGATAAATCATGAAGGCCGTGTGAGAATTGCAAAGATTGAAAATGCACCGGGATATAATGTTGCAGGATGTAAGAATTTAGGAAGCTGAAAGGAGGGCCAAATTTTGTCTAAATCTGGGTAGGGCTGTAAGAAGCTTTTTGGCGACGGATGCGAATTTATCATTGCCCCCCCCCCCCTCCCGTCTAAAAACAAAAACAACCATAGACAAATATTTGAAATATTTCAAGGTTGAAATAGCATGTATCGGGCTCGTTTAATAAATTTAAAGTAGTCCCAAAAGCAGCATATATTTCAAAAAATAGTAGATAAATAGTGATATGCAATTTTTTAAATAATCGAGAAATTAACTATTTCTTTCAACTGATACACAATTTGAATCTCCTATAAAATCTCGTGAAATCCATTCTGATATTTAAAGATACATCCTTAAACCTTGGAAATCCGTTGCAATCCTTTCAGGAAACCCTGCAATCTGTTGTCGATATTTCCAAAAAATGTCTGGAATACCCTCCAATTTTTGGGATTTCCCCTCTCAAGACAAATTTTCCAAAATAGTAGCATTAGTGTCATCTTTTTGTGAATAGTAGTAAAATAGTCGCATCGTTAAAGAAAAGTCCGAGACGGGAAATAATAATATTTTTATTTGAAATTCAACATTTCTGCATTTCTTTACGTGACTTATTTGTGTATTCGCGCCCTATTGCGGATTACACGTCTGAATCTGACCATCTGAATTTGGGCATCTGAATTAGGTTATCTGAATTTGGGTATGTGAATTCGAGCATCTGAATTTGGGCTTGGCCTAGTAACATTAGCTAACTATAAGCAACCCTGATTGAGCCAAAATTGAGCCGTACTTTCAGCTGCAAAAAAAAAAAAAATTAAATCCTAATTTGAAGTCAGTGATATTCATAGAGCTACCGTAAACTGCGAATAAGCCGCGCATGTGGGGTAAAGCTGTGATTTAGGATGCTCCAAAAATTCGAGTTTCGATTTTTGGTGATGACCCACCCTCCAAATGTTTTCGTTTTCCGGGAAACGAAATTCTGTAATTTTTTTGGAAATTGAAATGGGGTTTTAAGTGGGAAAAGCTTGATTTTCGAAGAAATGGGGAAAAGAAGTTCTTGTTATAAACTTTTTGTGAAATAAAGTATATTCGCCCCTTTAAAAGTATTCAAGGCATAAATCTACGAATAAATAATTGAATTCATAAAGGAATTTTCAACCTAATAGTTAAATTTTCAACCAAAGAAATATTATTCAAACAGCTTTTTAAAAACAGTTTTCACGATTTCAGTTATAAAAATATTAACTTTTTGAATTGAGAAAATATTTGCAATTCTTTGAAATTCCATAAATTTCATTTTAATCTCTGAAGTCTATGGGATATTATCAAGTCCTTCAAGTACTGTACTTGCCCTCACATATGAGTCCCTTAGCCTCAGTATACGGTAACAATATATTTAAAACTTTTAAAGAATTTAGAAGGGAATTCTTTCATTTTTAGTGCTTTATCGGTAATTTTTTTAGTGTTTAGTTTTGATATTAATAATAAACCCCTTATTTAATTACAAATCTTTTTTTTTTGTTTTTACAAAGATCCAATCGATCATCGACGACCAGATTCGACCATAACGTTTGATGGCAGAGTAGTTAATATATATCGTAATGGTGATGGTCATGGTCCTATAACCAGTCTGAGATTTAGAGATAGAAATATAATTCCACCTGAAAGGCATTTGCTGAGATACCAAATTCTTCACGGGGAGCTTCCATATGATGACTTTCAGATGAGGTTTTACACATTGAAGAAGGGACACATCATAGGAGTTGAGCTTGCTTCAAATAGGGAATGAAAACATTACTTAATGTGAAATTCAATCACAAAATAAATAATGCGAAGATATAAAAATGATGTAATATTTTCATGATTTTTACCCATTCCTACTCACGAAAATCGGATTAAGCATAGGCTTGTCTCAGAAGATAACTAACCTGGCAAAAATGTAATAAAAAATATTTTGAAAAAACCGTCATAAGCAATAAGAACAACAAAATATGAAACGTGGAGTGTAGCTCAATAAAAAAGATGAACTGCAAAGTTGGAAAGCATTATTAAAAATGTAAAGATATATTCAGTGGGAAGGGAAGATTTGATCAACAGTATGTAAGGCAGATCTTACGTACTATTGTAAATCATTTTTAATTTTTATAGAAATCTTCGAAAAACTTTTCTTTTCCTGAAACCTTTGAAAATTCTTAAATACCATCTAAACTTCCTGTTCAAAATCTTCAAAAATGTACACTTTGTTTACCATTTTGTAAATCTTCTCAAATTCTAATTTATTTTTCAATCTTTTCATAACTTCCAACTAGCTCTTGAAGATACGTGTTTGATTTTGTAATATTGAAGAATTGCAAAATTTTGTTTCAAAATCGTTTACATCCTTCTTCGCAAACTTAGGGCATACCTTGAAATGTTTTCAAATCTTCTTCAATTCTTTCTTAAATATTCTTTTTTAATAAGAAATCATTAAAGAATTTTATTGAAATATTCATTTTAACTAATTTTATATTGTCGGCAAATATAAATTTCCGTAATTTACAAATTTTCTGGAATTTGATAATTCGTTAATATCAATATTCGGAAAATAATAATTTGTCCATTTTCACTGAGCTATTTTTGTTTTTCTTTGATTTTTATATTTAGTATTGATTTTTGTGGTATTTTTGGTTAGTCCCATTTTACGAAATTTTTTGTATAGCTTTACAAGTTTTAAATTATTTTTTTAATCTTTCCAAAGCTTCTTAATATATCTTAAACTTAATCGATTTCTCTAATGTAATTTTGTAATATTGCAAAATTGAGAAATTTCGTTTTGAATTCCTTTACATTATTTTTCGTCGATTAAGGAAATCATTTCGAATGTTTCGAAATTTTTTTCAATTTTCTCTAAGAGAATTCTGTAATATCTTCAAACCCTTAAAAATTCTTTAAAAACCTCTAAATGATTTTTTTGGAAATCTTGAAAAATATAGCTTTTTTTAATTTTCTGAAATTCTTTCAAATTTTAAATTATTTTCCGAGTTTTTTTAAATGTCTAAACTCTAAACCTTCTGAACATCTTCAAAACCATCCGAATTTTTCCTTAAATTTAAGAAAAATTATCCATATTAAAAAAATGGCATTCAAAATCTTCCATTTTCTTTAATGAAAATTGTGGAAATGGTTGGAAATGTTTTTAAATATTTCAAATTATCTCTTAAAATAAATTTTCAAAAACCAAAAGTTATTTAAATGTTTTTAGAATCTACATTATGTTGTTTTCTACGGTTTTTTTTATTTTATAAGATTTTACCAAATATTAGAAAAAAAACTGAGTCAGTTTAGAAGATATTTCCAACACTGAAGACATTAAAAATTCCTGATTAAAACAAAAATTTCCACAAAGTCTATTTTTTCAAAAAATACATATTTTTTGTTTAAACACTCGAAGTGTTTGTTCAAATTCTCTATTTTTCAGATTCTGGTGGTTTTCTCTTACACTTTCAAAATTCTGTGGAAAATGTTTTGAAAGTTTGAATAACAAATCTTAATTTTTTTCTTGACTTTTCTACCATTCGTTTGGATATCGTTTGGTCGTGTTTGAAAACTTTATAAAATTTCTAAAATGTTCAAAATTGTTAAACTTATCGAAATTTTTAAAATTTCTGAAACATTCCGAATACGTGTTTCACCAGAACGTGGTTTGCAATAAATATGTAGATCCTTCTTTGGTGAACAATTTTTGTCACCTCATCTTTTTCCGTATCTTGCATAGTTTGACAGCTAAATGAAATTTTTGATTGTTCATTATTTTTTGTGCGATCTTTATTATTGAATAGGCTATAAAGCAAGTTACCCATAAAAAATAGTCTTACTTTCGCAACGTTAAGAAGTCCTGCCCTTTCTCTATACTGGGTAATATGTTCACTTTTCGAAATGTTATAGATGAACCGGATGCAAGCATTAAGCGTACACTCAAGCTTAACATTCAGCTCATCAGTAACATCGTCATACAAAAAGAACATCGTCAAACAAAGGGAGGATGATGCTTTCAATCAGGAGAAGACACGTTGTAGTAGGAAGTGATTCTTTATTCCTGTTAAACCGTTGGAGGACTCTAAAGGTTTTCCTCGAAATATCTGCAACTTGTTCATTCTGAGTGAGAGAGCAATTAAGAATATAGCCTAACTCTTAAACAGATTCGACAAAGAAGATGAGACGCCCATCGATCAAGAGAGTAGGCAAGGTTGCAATTTTTGCAAGTGAAGAACAGGAAGAAGGTCCTATGATTTTAGCCTTAGTTTTAGCATGTTTAAGATTCATACCGTTTGTCAAGGTCCACTGCACCACTAAATCAATTTCCTCCTGTACCTTTTGAAGTAAGCACTTAGGAGTGGCAATAGGCTCGGAGAGGAATAGCTTCAAGTCGTCAGCATGTTTGTGATAGCTGCATTGTCGAAATTAGCTATCAAGTTCAGATGAATAAATATTAAATAGAAAGGATGCCTTAGAAAAGTCGAAAAGGACAACAACCCTTATTTCCCTTCTATCAAATGCCAGTTTCAGGTCGAAAATTACTTTAAGTGAAGCTGTAAGTGTAAAATGCCTGGCACGTAATCCAGATTGCATTGGGTCCATTAAATTGTAAATTTCAATGTTTGCAGTAAGTTGCTAATGGACAATGCGTTCGAAAGGTTTAGACAAGGCATAGAACATGGAGATCGGATGGAAATCTTTGGGAGAGGTAGGGTTGGATATTTTAGAAACTGGGTGGATAGTCGCCTCTTTTCAGGTGTCAAGAAATAATCCCACCAGTCGAGATGCGTTATAGATATGCCACAGAATAGGAACAATGACTGGTAAAGCTAAGCCAATCATTTTACTATCAGAACCTTGAGCATTTGATTTGACCTCTAAGAATTTTTTAATTAGAGCTTCTCGCAATATGTCAGAAAAGAATAATTTAGTATCATTAAAAGTAGAGGGAACTGATGACGGGGAAGGAGTGCTATTTGAAAGGAGGGTGTATTTATGGTTAAATCTGTAAAAAGGTCTGCAGGGGAGAAATTGTTATCAGTAGCCAAGTGTTTAGAATGTATAAGTCCAAGTGACCTTAAGAGAAGCCAGGTGTTTTCATTTTTATTCCTGTTTTTGATAGAATTGTAATTATATTAATTACATGAATCCCTGATTTTGTTTGAACTTAGTTTCTCATTTTACGAAACTTGGCTTGAATGATACTTTTTATTCTTTTAGCCAATCTACGTTTTTTCTCTCTTCCTTTCATCAAGTCTTTGATATAGGAAGTAATCCAAGGAGTGGTTTTTTTTTGCTTTAAGGGTATGAAGAGGCGCAAATTTGTCAAAGGCTAAAGATATACATTTTTTTATACAAATAACCTTTCTATTTATATATTTTTCAATGAAAATGCTTTTCCAGTCATAAGTAGAGAGGTGATCAATTCATTTACTAGAATGATCGGTCCGGTGGTTGGTATTATGGGGAACTACAGATAATCCGACGGAGAACACTACTGATTTTGAATCGTGACATTGTTGGTAGCATTAAGATTTGTGTTTCAGGGACCAGTAAGTACAACGTTATCATGATTTGGTATAAGGTTGAAAATGTCAATCTCAAGTTCCCTACAGTAGGAGTCATTAGACGGTTTGTATATCACACCAACCAACATACCGTCCTGTGACAAAGATACCTTGATAAAAAGGTACTCAGCAATAGGGCAATTGGTAGGAGGACTCATTTCCACCTTTACATCCCTTATACTGTCATGAATATAGAGAAAGAATCCACTTCCTCTTCTCCCATCTCTATCTCTGCGGAAAAGTGTGTAATGATCAAGTGCTATGAGGCTAGATGGAATGTTAGGCGTAAGCTAGATCTCAGACATGGATATGATTTGATAAGAACAGGACATAAAATGATGTGGATATTCGTGGTAATGGACAGGTAAAAACTGAGCGTTAATGTAACAAATACTCAAGGTTTCCATTTTGATAGTAATAAGTAAAGTTTGAGAATAGACGATGTTTTAGGTGTTGGACAGGTAATTGAATTGAATAAGAAGGTGTTTGTTGGTCTACTCGACCAGTAGGCACATAAAAAAGTAGAAGTTAGGAAAGCAATTGAAAAATCAAGTAAAAAAAATCTATAGAAAAACAATTCAAGAATAAGAAGCACACGCCAAAATGGACTGAGACAAAGAACCATTATCAACACACCCCAAGCTAAGTGATTACAATTCAAATAAGAAAATCGGTAAAGAATACAAGAAAGATAATAAAGTGATAATAAGCAATGTCGAAAACGGTGACGTAGATCTCTAGACAAATTCTCAACAAAACTGGACATGATTTCGTAAATCGATATCTCGATATCCAGAGAGCTGTGAATATTGGGATGTAATTAGAACATTTAAGGTATCCAGGGTACACAATTAAGCCTAACATTACAACATTATTCTTAAGAAGACTAAAATAAAAATTGAAAGCTACTAGTTTAAATATGAGATCAAGTTTGCTATCCGAAGATAAATATGTACAAGGTGTGAAATGATGAAAAATATTGAAGGCACATTTACCAACGTGCATCAAATAGCCAAACAATAATAATATTACACCATTGTTTGCGTAACCATTCCGTAGAAAGCCTTATTGCTATTTGAATCGTTCTATGTGTTGCAGCAGTGTCAGCTGAATCCTAGGCGTGCCATCATCCTTTCGACAAAAGATCTTTTCTCCTGCATTCCAAAGATAATTTATCTTCTTTTCTCTCATGGAATTCAATGCAGAAGCGTAGATCCTTCGATAAAAGTGTTTCAAAGCCTCACGTATGAAAATGAGACTTTTATCTTTATCTGGCCAGCCAAGATTGGTCGTGGAGAAGTCTTTTTTTTCTATCCTCTGCTCAATTACCTTATCCATATAAATTGTCTGCTCTGCTAAATTTGGCAACGATGATGGATCCAAGCAGTGGATTGGATGTTGGGTATTGCGAATGCGATAAACATTCAGAAGGTCATCTTTTGTGAAGGTAGCATCAAGGGCCTTGTCAACCGATTCCAGGACTGATGGAAGATCCTCATTTGGCTTAGGAGGTAACCCGTGGATCTCAAGGGTAGTTTGAAGTGCAGCTTGCTCTTGGTAATTGATTGAAGCTTATCTTATCTTACTCATGGAATTTTTAATTTCTAAGAAAATTTTTCACGATTAAACAATAACCATACTTCTCATCCGAAAATGTTCTTAACTAAATTTGTACAGCTCTTTGATATGAACAACTTTGGGTTTCAACATCTTTTTCATATACCTTTCACTTAAAATAGGTTCGAGTTGAGAGGTTTCAGTTTTGAGCTGGGAAAGAAGGGGATAGGACCCAGAAGAATAGTATGAAAGAAGAGCGGTAGTGAAAAAGAAGGGTTGGATCAGAAAGGGGAGTGGAAAATAAGGGGAAAAGGGGGATATAAATAAAGGATATAAATCGTTAATTTTTTCAAAAATTTCTATGAAAAATGCACTTCTTTGGCATTTTTTAATTAAAAATTACTTTTTTTTCTTCTCCCGAATCATTTTTATTCATATCAAGAATGATCTTAAAAAAAATGTTCTCTATAACATTTCATTGCAACTTGTTTTGTTTTCCCATAAACTTAATTTGTTTATTTGCAATGCCATTTTTTACAATTTGAACCAAAAATACGCATCCTAGCGTAAATTGGTTCTAAGAAAATTCGTAGATATAATCTGGGCGAAAAATTTTCTTCAAAAATAAAATGTTATGGTAGCTTGTGTCGATTTTCCAAAAATTTTATGTGTAATGTGATTTTTCATGATTAAACCAAAATCTACGCGTCCTCTCAAAAAATTGTTCATAAAAAATTTGTAGCTCTTTTTACATCAGCAACTTTTGTGAATTCATTTTTTTCATAGCTCATGTCCTTTTTCCCAAAATTCAATTATTTTATTTTATTTTTTACGATTAAAAAAAACACGACGCGTTCCATCCGCGTTTCGTACCTTGCGTCGTTTTACCAAAAATTGAATTTTTTTATTGTTAATGTTAATTTTCATGGCTAAAACAAAGAATACCGCAAAAAGAAATTTTTTATTTTTCATTACCTTTGTGTACGATCAAAATTTGAATTTTCGATTTTCCAAGATAATTCGAAAGGTTATTATGACAATCTTGTAAGGTGTTCAAAAAGAACGTTTTTCTTATTTTGATTTTTTTCATATCGTGCATTGTTTGGCTTAAAATTACAATTTTCTTTTTTTTTCACTTTTTTAAATGCTATAAATCCGGTAATTTTTCTTCAATCGAAAAAAGTAGCTTTAAAGTTCAAACTGCTCCTAACTTTTTTTTCAAATCCGAAAATTGCACCTCTTATAATTTCATGAAAGGAGATTAACTTAGTTTTTCTGACTCTAGGTGACGTTCGAGAGATCGAAAAAAAATTCATTAGGATTTCAACACCTGGCCTACCACGTATAATTATTAGAACGACCGGACCTTCGAAAAAGTATCCGGGTGACTCAAATTTTAGTTTTTAACCCAACTTCCCCGAAGAAGATCTGATTTTAACACCTTAACTACCAGTTTTAATTATGAGGATGACCGGAACTTTGGGAAACCAGTAAATATTGTATTATGTTGTTGAACTTATTTTAAGGATGAGATTTCAGACTTTAATTGAGCGAAGTGAAAAAAAATTTCTATTTAATTCCCTAGAGCATGCCGATAGTGGAAATGAGGAATATAATTTGTGACAGAAACGGAAAATAGGGCAGTCTTTCTCACATGCTATCTTGTCCCCCATTTACGTTCAAATACTCAAAGTATGCTTAAACGATGCGGAATTTGTTAAGTTTTGTACAGTTTTTTTTTTCAATCTTTCCTATTAGAATTTCAGAAAAATGTAAGCCACTAGAAAGAATATTTTTCAGATGATCATTATTTTCTTTAGGAATAGCTGAAAATCAGAAAAAACATTACACAATTTTCATATATTTTTATTCTTTATTTTGTGATTACTCTCCACGTAAATAAGAGTTAATGCATTAAAATAAGCTGAACTCCGGTTATGTGTCGGTTTTTCAATTGGAACACATTAAAGAATATGTCACCATGCTGAAACCTATAGCCTTTAATTTGGTATTTCTGGCGCTCAAAGGCAGATGGAATGATATTTCTATCTGAAAGTTTTAGTGAGAATACTGTTCCAGCAGCACTTTTAAATACATTAACAATTCTGCTCTGATGAATGAAGGTCGAGGACGGTTCCACCACGGGTTCTCCTTTGTGAAAAGAAAAAATAGATTTGCGATTAAGAAAGAGTTCTCAAATTAAATTTCAAAATTGAACACTGTACAAATTAAACTTAAAAAAATAAAATGACAAAGAATTTTTTAAGAATCCACAATTTATGAGAGGGATATCCACGGACAGGGGTACGTGATGTTGAGGTGCAGCCGTTCAGACGCAGGACGTTTAGGCGCCGAGACATTTGGCCACCGGACATTTAGGCGCTGCGCAGTTTACGTGCTGGACTTTTAGGCGCGGGACGTTTAGCCACCAGGACGTTTAGCCGCGAGGTCGGCGAAAGGCTTGTGATCGAATATACTGAATCTTCACAGCTAACTTTTATATGTTATCCCACACTGACTTATTATTGGCCGCTGATGGCGGAGTGGGATGTGACTTACTGATACTGGTTGTTGATATCAGAGTGGGGGATTTTTCTGGCCGATTGGCTTAGTGATTCCATTTGGAATAAGATAAAAAAGATTATTGATAAGATTTAGGTCATTCGATGTTTAATTGTGATTGGACGCGGATAATAATTATCTTATATGGGATAATTGGAGTTATCGCTTGTTTGCAATGTTTTTATCCAACCTCAGACAAAAAATGTACATAAAATTTATATTCAATAATAAAACAACAAGTTGAAAGATCATATCCAATATCCAATTATGATTGTCCAAACCATATTATGAACAAACCTAATATTGTTAAGATCATTTATGAACATCAGATTTATAACGAACAACGCAATATACCAAGGTGAGCTTTCCACATCAACTTTCCAACAACAAACAGGCACACACTAATTAAAAAGCCATAAATCAATCAACAAGGTAACCAGGAAAGCTAACTGCATTTTCAATCTCATACATTCACACAATGCTGGTACTTATAGCACTTACACAGCGTAGTAAACGAAAATGAGCGATACACATAAATTCTCGCATAACTAACACAAAAAAACGGGCACACAACCTTCAAAGAGCCTTAAATTAATCAACAAGGAAACCATAAAAACTAGCCACATTTTCAATCCTATACATTTACAAATGCTGGTATCTACAGCAGATATACAGCATAGTAGACACAAACGAGTGGCCTTCCATGAAATTGGCAGAGCTAACACACCAAACAGACACATTAATTGAAGAGCTATAAATTATTCAACAAGCCAACCCTAAGAACAAACAAGATTTTCAGTTTACAAAATGTTGTTGCCTACAATACTCATCTACATGATTTAAGCATCTTGACCTTCTTATTTTTATGCAATAGAAACCAGCATCTTCGATACAAAAGCGATAAATATCTTAATCCGGATAACAGCTGTAGGAGGATGAGCCTCTCACAAATAACACACGCAGACTTTATGCCCTTCTACGCATTATAATATCTGAGCCTTTGACATCTAGGAAGGGAGACTATATATTTTGGTAACTGCGTCAATCTCCATATTTGAGCACATCACGATTCCTAATCACTGATTAGCTATCCTACTAATTACTCCTTTGGTACTTAGGAAGGGATGTAATGCATTATAGATGCTGCGACACTTTTTGTATATGGGCATATATATAATTCTCAATACCCATTGGATAATTATGCTCTTACCACTCTTCTCAATAATTTATTATCAACACTGATTGGAACCAAGATGAATTCCTACTTCTAATATCACTCACCCCCACGGGAATCTTAGTAGGGATCTTGTGTATAAAGACAGCATATTTGGAAGCAGAAGATCAGTATAGGCAGTTTAGAACAATAAGTCAGTAAGACAAAGAACCATCGAAGCCCTAAACTTCGGTCCAAGATACTCGGCCCGTCAACTAAGTAACATCAGTCTCTCATAAGTCTTTTAAAGTATAATTTCTGCACGGAAATCTCGAATCAAATATCAAAGGAGCACCTTCCACAAATGGACGACGGAGACCAAACTTATTGACCTGGTCACCCCAGCCGGCAGACCCACGCTATTCACCATTCACCCGCTACAGGCCCCCATAAAGGCTCCCGAGGATTGAAAGGCAAGCCACCTTCGATTCAACGAACGAGATGATGGATACTATTCGACATTTCAAATAAAACCTGTAAGTAACTAATTATTTGACACTTCTTTACAACTTTCTGATTTACTTGATTGATTAACTAGTCATTCCTATTTGAGGTGGACTAAAACTAAACAAGCAGAGTTAATCCGAAGCTTGATACATTATTATGTAAAAACTACATAACTTGCAACTTCGCAGTAAATCCCAGAGTAATATTATCAAAATTTAGATAAATAAGTTGCGCACAATCGAAAACTACAATTATGCAACGTCGGATAATTTTTGTCGAGAGGCGAATAAAATTTATCTTAGGTGAGATATCATTTAAAAATCAATACTATCTCATTGCGTTGTAAAATATAAATAAATAAGTTTAAGATTTAAAATACATCACTATAGCATTCATTCCTTCTTCTTATGGATTGAAAAATCTGGAGTAGGTCACAACTTTCTGAATGTTTTAAAGAATTGATAGTACATTTTTAATAATAGTAATTAACGCTGTGGGAAGACCCTACTATTCATTTAACTATTTCCGTTTAAACTTTTTCGATAAAATCCATTATTGAGTTGCTTTTGATGTTTTAAGGGAACAATCCTGAGGTACGTAGCCTGACCTCTCTCGTTTTTGTTATTATCCACATCTATTCATTTATTGTGGTTAAAGTCCTCAGAACACAGTTTTTTGCACATTGAACTACATTTAAATGAACTACTCTAAAAAGTAAACCATTTTTTATAGTTTCTTCTTCGTTCACAATCGTTACGCAAATAAATTTAAATGGTTCGACGGTTAAAATTCCTTGCGGCTACACAGTTGCGCGCCTAAACGTTCTGACGGCTAAGTGTCCTGGTGCCTAAACCTCTCGGGGCTAAACGTTCCCCGTCTAACCAGCGGCATCCAAACGGCCGCGCATAAACGTCCTGGTCCCCTGTCTCGCTTCTCTTTCCTTTTTCCGAGCGCTCCTTGGTGCCTTCTCCTAGCAAACTATGTGACGTTTATACGCTAACGTATAGTCGCCGGACGTTAAGGCGCCAGACATTTAGGCGCTGCGAAGTTCAGGCGCTAGATTTCTACGCGCGGGACTTTTAGCCTCCAGGTTAGAGAAGTGGTAGATCCCTGCACAGATGTTGCGGCGGCTGGATGTCCTGGCGCCTATACAGCCTGTGCTAAGTGTCCCACGTCTAAACGTCCAGCCTCTAAACGCCAACGTTGGAGTGGTCACGTCTAAACGGCGGAGCCTGAATGTCATGCTACGCTCCTCTTACGCTGATTCGCTCTTTATTAAGGCGTTAAGAGAGGGGATTGACGAGTGACAGATTTTTTCTCTAAGCTGTTTCCGTGGAGATCCCTGATTTATCAATACTATGAACTGGGACTAAGCGGCGCATATATGGGGGAAACCGACCCACCCTTAATTCTGCATTTCACAGACGTGGATCCAATGCAGCGACAGGTGAGGGGGAAAGAGAAGGTGTAAAATTGTATACACATAGAGGGGTATGAGTAATTAAATTTACTAGTGGCTGTATATACAATTTTGCACATTCAATATTATTTTATAATAGCAATCTAGTATCCAAGTAATTGCACCAGAATTAATGAAGGGATTTAATAATATTTCAAAGATTTCGGCTTTTGAGAGAATAAAGCTACACTTATAAGATTGCAAAGAATTTTCTAAACTTTATAAGGATTTTGAAAGCTGATTTTTGAATGGATATCAAATAATTCGTTCTACATAATTTGAAAGATTTGAAGTATTTCAAAAATTCTCTAATATTTTCGAATCGTTTCAATGGATATCAAGAAGTCGAAAGGATTTTAAGAGATTTCAAAGGATTTTGAACGTTTTAGAGTATTTTGAAAGATTCTCAGGAATTTTGAAGCGCATATAGAAATTTCAAGATATTTTAAAAGATCTTAAAGAATTTGAAATATTTTAGGGCATTTCCAAGTACCACCAGGAATTTCCAAGGATTGTAATTAGTCTAACTTTTATAATTTATTCTCAAAAGTTTCAAGCCTAAATATTGGAAATCATTCTGCCTTTTTTAGTATAATGAACTCAGAACGTTAAGGACTCCAATTATGCTTGAAATGAAAAAAATTGCAATAGTAATAGATTTTATCAATTTCCTTGTTTTTACTAAAACTAATATAAGAAGTCAGCAAAGTTAAAGGCTTTTTCTTCATTAACAATTTTTTGAATTAGTTTTCGGGCCAAGCATCAGATAAGATTCATTTATTTAAAAAATGTAAGTGTGAGCCACTTTCCCCCACATTCGCCGTTTATCTCCAGTTTACGTTAGCTGTATGAAGCTGAAATCATGGCTTAATTTTCGCACAATCGGGGCAGCGAATAGTTGGCTAATATTACTGAGCCAAGCCCAGACTCAGACGCCCAGATTCAGAGCCGCAAGCCGCAAGGGGCACAATAACAAAAACATGTTACCTACACAAGGGTACAAATCAGGAATTTCAAATAAAAATATTACAATTTCAGGCCTCGATCTCACGAGCTTATCCACGCTTTTTTTTAACGATGCAACTATTTTAGTTTTATTCACAAAAAATAACATTATGCTACTATTCTCGCAAATTTTCCGCTAATGCAACTATTTTTCACATTGCCTTTAAGTATACTTTCAAACTTCTTCTCTAAGTAGCTACAATAAATCCGTCATCTCAAAACTAAAAATTTCAAAAGATTTTATAATTTTGAAGATTTCAATAGATTTCAAAGTTTTCAATTTTTTTTAAATTAGTCTGCAGCGCTATTTGTTTTTTTAAGGGGTGGGGGCAAATGATCAATCCGCACCAGCCGCAAAAGGCGACTCACGGCTCTGCCCAGATATAATAAACATTGGGCCCTCTTTTCAGCTTCGGCAATTCGTACTTGGGTGCGTATTCCATTCTGAATTTTCAACTCCTGCAATTAATGTAGCGCCTCCATATTCTATCGTGTGCACCAAAAAATATAATTCTTGTTCATATTCCATGTAGATTCGAGAGCGGAATCTTATGCGATCGCATGTAGTTTCTGGAATATAATTATCTTCTTCAAACTGAATATGAATCGGTGTTGTATTATTATTTAGCCACACTCCAACACTTCTTCCTTTATAATAGAAATTCCAGGATGGGTTAGCAATGGGTCTGACAGTGTTTACTTCTGTAAAACGAATAAAGATTTGTGATTTCAAAAACATCCAAAATCAATGCCGGATAGGTCAAAGTTTTCCCTGAATATTCAAAGAAAATTCTGGAAGATTGTCGGACCTTTCTTGGGAAAAAACTTCCTGCGATATTTTTTAAAATTCTCCGAACCTTCCATTGAAATGATCCAGAAATGTGCAGGAAAAACTTGGCTTTTTTCTGAAATCTTTAGTTTTGCTTTGGCTTTTTATTTATGAACAAATAATAAGCAAACCTCAATAGGAAATATTTTAAAAATAGTATTGTATTGTTTTGAGCGATTTTTTTCTGCTTTATTCCGGATGTTAAAAACAATCAATTTACACAAAAAGGTTATTTTACAAAAGAGACAAAAGCAAAGAATTAAATAAATAAGAGTTTGTGCGAGGGCTAGGTCTGTAAATAACTTGTGAAAGTTCTGTTTTGAATTACAGCAAATATTTTATTGAAAAGTGTATAAGAAAAATTTGGTATTGCACATATTTAAATATTACCCTCCCTTCCCACCTCCTATCCTGATGATTCCCTGGAGATTCCTTGGGAAATCCCTAGGACCCATGCAGAAAATTTAAAGTATATTTCAAATATCCGTTTTATTTCAGAAAAAAATATTCACAAAAAGGAAAGAGATTATTTGAAATATGATTCTCTCTAATGTTTAATTATTATCTGTTCTGACAGAAGATAGTTTCAAACAATGATGAATTGATTAAACAACCACTTTTGTTAAATTGCATTAATTATAACGTCACTAAGTGAAAAGTGGACAGGAAGATGCAAATTTCAGAAAAATAACTAAAACTATCTAGCATTGACATAGGAAGAGATGTTTGTAAACAATAATTATTT
Organism: Andricus grossulariae; assembly: GCA_011634705.1. Lineage (NCBI taxonomy): Eukaryota > Metazoa > Arthropoda > Insecta > Hymenoptera > Cynipidae > Andricus > Andricus grossulariae. The sequence goes on along the minus strand of JAABKJ010001314.1, from coordinate 11,241 downwards.
GGTCGGAGAATTATTTTTTATTGAATTGAATCAATTATTATGTCAATACAAATGAAAAATAGACAAATGGTTGAAAAATTAATTTAAAAAACCGCAATTTTCTACCATTATATTCAACAAGAAGTTGCGTTATACAAAATAATGTTCATAGACAAATTCAATGTTGAAGCTTGACATATAATCAATCTTGAAACTTATACTTGAAAAGAACTCGTATGAAAATTTGGCAATTTGAAATTTGAACAGCTATGTAAGAAAATCATGGTGAAGTAAATCATAAAACTAAATGTTAACATTTGTTGGATCAAGCGAAGCTTTCAACCTGTGAAAGTAAGTGAAATAAGTTTGTGTTTCGATAAACGATAAGCCATTTATAATAATAAAAAAATATTAAGGAAATAAAAATTTTATCAAAAATTAGAAAGCAGAATAGTCGATCCGTTTTTGAAATATTAAAAGTTGAATCTTAAGCTGTTTGCTGAATGAAATTATTGTTGTTGAGAATAATAGTGTATTGCAAAATTGAAAAAGAAATAGAAGCGCGCTTTCTTTCCTAGTGCACGATAAAAAAAATCGGTGGCCTAGAAGCCATAGTTATGTTTTCAGGGTAACCTGAGGCCTTGTTTCTACCTCGGAAAATCACAGTGTTTCTTGCTAATACTATTTCTTTGGAATATATGCAATAAAAAGCTAATGGACAAAGCCAGTAATGCGTAGGTCTTCAAGGCATGCGGTGTAAGTGAATCAAATACTGCTTGACAAGTGTGGAAGAAATCTCTCGAGATGGTTTGGGCTTCTTGAACAAATGCAGGAAGATCGTTTGGCGAAGCAAATATTTTTAGGCTGACAGCTTTTGTAACGATTTGTGACGTAAAGTGGCGGGATTAACGCAGAATGTGAAATCACAATGGATTGTATAAATATAAATGACAATTTTTTTGAAGCTTAAAAGAATTAAAATTATTAATTTTATTGTACGAGGAAAGTATCTCACTACAGACTTGACACTCGTTAGGTAAAACCAAAAATTTGTGCCTGATAACAGTTATGTCACCAGATGATGATAAGAAGTGAGAGATTTATGTTACGTGACACGATGCGATTCAAAAAGTGTGGTCAGGAAGAGTATGATTGGCTTATCAATGTCAAATCAAAATGGAGACGCAGCATTACTAAGAAGGCCAATTATTTCATCTAGGCAGAACCATTGAGCCGATTTTCGACGCTAGGTTTGAGACGAGGAAATAGATACCAAACTTTTCAAAAAAGGGGATCACTTCTCCGAGCTCTAAAATCTCCACTCTCTCTAGAATCTTAGGTGATGGAAAGAAATAATAGTTTCATTTGGTTTTCGAGTTAACAAAGTTTTTCGAAGTACAAAAAGCGATGCGAAATTTAATTGACCAATGCCAAATTCGTTACGAAAATGCATTGCCAATAGTTGCGGATAAGTTGAATGATGATCACGAGGAATGCTTATGGGATGTTGATCAATATCTTTGTTTAAAATAGTCCCGTTTCATTATGCTGCTTAAGTTATTCATAATTCTTTCAAGGTCATGCTTGTGTATGCTTTGAAACTAAACAGCACGATATCTGTAAGGTTTCGCAGTTTAGTGTTAAGCTTCGAGAAAAATTTCTTCAGTTGGTCGTTCAAGAACGACGTGGAGACAGACAGCGTGCTAGAAGATAAGACGCGACCAGAGACACTTTAGCAGGTTTTTTCTATAATCAACCAAAATTAGGCTATCCCTCTCAACATCTTCTGTTTCCTCCTTTCCCACTATCCTTCTATACATCTACAGTCACTTTTTTGCACCCACATCCTTTCCCATCATAACTTTTCAAACCCTTCCCTCTCATCTCCACGATCCTCTTCCCTATTTTCCCAAAATCTCCTCCTTTCCCTTTCTTTCTCATCATCCTTCCCCGTTCCTTCCCTCATTTCCTATCATCCCCTTCCGTTCACACCATCCTTCTCTAACCCCTTTCATCCCATCCCAGGAAAAAAGTGCGACAGACGGAAACCCGACCAAAGCTACAAGGGTTTCTTGTCGGGGCTTTAAAGTAATAAAAAAATTTTCAAGAAAAAAAAGAAGTATAAAATGTGAAAACTGAAGGTCGGAACCTCTTAACTCGGACAAGTTTGCAATGAAAGGAATCCTAATTAAACTGGTCAAAATTGGATAATTAAAACTATGCGAGATATGGAAGAAATGTTAGAAACCAAAATTGAGATAGGACCCGAAATTGACATAGGGCCCAAAATTGACATGGGGCCCAAAATTGACAAGGGGCCTAGGGTAGAAATAGGGGGTAAACAGTAACAGGGCCCAAAATTGACATAGAACCCAAATTTGACATAGGTCCCAAATTTGCCTAAGGCCAATTTCACAACTGACAACTATCATAGGGCCCAAAAATGATATATGACCCTAAAGTGACCAAGGATCAAATATGGACATGCGGCCCAAAATTGACACAGGACAAAAAATATAAGCACCTTAAGCTACGAAACCATTCCTTGTAGACGTCGAGCGCCTACTTTGACTCATTTGTTGATAAGACACACAGTTCTTATTTTAACCGTGAACATTAGGTAAATATTATTTCCTTTTTTATTTGAAACTGATCAGAAATTGAATGATCTCGTTGAAAGTAAAAGTACTGAATGTTTTATAATTAAAATTCATTACTAAAGGAAAAAGTCCTTTTGTTTCGAATTTATCCAGAAAATTTAACTAAAAATTCGGTATAACGATATATCGAATTTTTATTTAAATTGTCTGGATGAAGTCGAAACAAAAAGATTATTTCCTTTAGGTATAGCATTGTTGTTTCCTGGACGGAAAATACTAGAATTTTAATATCTTGGAATACTATTTATATACAGAGATTTATATCATATTGGGAAAACTTACCCTCAAAACTAATAAAAACCACGATGACAAGGAGGAGTGTTCCATGAAGGATCTGCATATTTTTGATTCGATTTCGTGAAGAATAGCTGATAAAACTGCAAGATATTCACTCCTATATATACCAATCGCTATCGGTTGCTCAACATTATGACCCAAAGAAGCCTTCCGAATAAAAAGGAATACAGAATAAGAAGGAAAAAATTTGTTAAACAAAATGTTCCAGTAATTCGAAAAGTGATCTAAATTTTACAATATACTGAATTGATAAAATGCCAGAAATTTTGAGGATTTTTCAAAAGGGGAAAAATTAACACTTGGCGAGATTATTATTATTATTATGAAAAGAGAAAATCTTGCTGAATCTTAATTTTTGTTGGTTCTGATACATTCTTAAAATTTCTGTCATTTTAATAATTGAATACATTTAAAAAATTAGATATTCTACATCACGAATCATCACGCAAAGCTTAAACCGCCCCCTCTCCCCAGGGTAACGTTACAAATACGAACGGAATAATTTTTTACAAAAATAGGGGATTAATAGGGGAATGAAATTAGTGGATTGGTGCTATATTCTATTCAATATAAGATGCTTCAGAGTTGAATTTTCAAGCTATAAAGACGCATTTTTTGGAAAAGATTTTGCTGTTAAACCCGAAAAGTTTCATTTTAGGCAAAAGAGATGAGACCGTTTTTCAACAAAATAGTTTGATTATAACCTAGATAAGATTTTTCAGTCGATGAGGAAGAAACCCTTAACCAAATTGTTGAATTTTCAACTAAAATGATGGATCTTCAACAACAAAAAAATAATTTTTAAGAAAAGAGTTCAAGTTTCATCAAATAGTTGAATTTCATGTAACCGGGTTTTGCGGGTGTTAGTTCCCGACTTAATCAAATGGAATATTGGTGATGGTGGTGAGTGGAGGACTCTGGTTGGGCACTATTCAGGCACTATTCATTCGTATGGACATGTCGGCGTCGTTCTCCGGGGGAAAGGTGTTGGATGCTGCAATTGCTAAAGTGGCTCAAAATTGGCGCTTGGCAGGCGCTGATGGGGCACCGGCCATAGTGCTTGCGAAGTCAGTGCGGGCTGGGACCGGCAGGTGTCTGTTCTTCCGCTGCAGGAAGGCGTCAAGGTGCGTCATCGACTTCTCTTCATACTTCCTGCTGGTAGGTCGTGTCTGATAGATTCTCACCGCTCCATGAGAGAAGAGAAGATGATTGTACGCCTGAGGGCCATTTATGGAAGGCGACGAGGATCAACACGGGTACCAGACGGGCGCATGTCGAAGCACATTTGGTTGTTGAGCAATGACAATCTCTCTTCGTCCGGGGCCACGCAGAGCGGCACGCGTTGGTTGACATGGTCAGTCTGGGCGTTTGGCTGGAGGCGAAGGAGGAGAAAAAAGTGTGTCTGATCCACTTGCCAGGAGTGGGTGGCAAGGGTCCCGCGGGAGTCACCGGGACCAGAAAAGGACCGGAAGGGCTCTAGGTCGTCTTAACGCTTGGAAAAGTCCAAGCGGCCCGACGACGAAGAGGGGAGAGAAATTCAGACGAATTTCACCCGGAAGCGAGGAGAGAAGGTGGCAGAGGCACTCGCGAAGAGGATTGGGTGAATAGCGGAAGAAGAGGAAAGTGTCGCCGGAGGAGGAGGGCAAGGTGTCGCGAGGGCCGGGTTGGAAGAAGCCCGGGTCGCGGAGGTGAGGAGGGCAACGCGGAGACCGTGATCCCGGATGCCTTAACTGGGACGGGAGCGACGGGTTCTCTCACCATTCATACAGCTGGAAGGAAGGACTAGGTATGAAAAGAGGAGAAAAAAGAGAGAGGGAGCGGAGCCACGAAGGCAGACCGCTCAAAAAGAGAAAGAGAGAGAGAACGGGGCCACGAAGGCAGAGCAAACGAAGAGAGTGCGGGTCCACGAAGGCAGACCGCGGAAAGAGGAGAGAGAGAGAGTCAGAGAAAGTGAGCATAAGAAGCCACATTGTGAAATTGTAAACGTGAAGTAGCCTGTCGCTAATTTAAAAACATTGCCTTCCGATTTTTTACACAATGTAAAATAAGAATTTTTTCATTACATCATTCTAGTTTTCCATAGAAAATTTCAATTATTCAAGGGAGCGTGGATTTATACAGAAAGTATATTGCTTAAAAGGCTGTGAACAGATAAGTAATTGGAAGGAATATTTGTTTCCAATGATCTCCTTCGTATTCTTGATTGGAGGAAAAATTTCTTCCAACCAACTGAATAAATGTTTACTTTAACCAAATAATTATATCGTTGAAATAAACGTTCGCTAGTTATGAATAATATAATTTTCCAATCAAATGAGACATTTTCTTTAACTAAAAAGGTACATATTTATGCGAACACAATATTTTACTAATCTAAAGAAATGCTTCATTGATATAAATGAATCAACTCTTTGCATCAAATCCATATATTTTTAACCTAATTAATATTCTTCTGAATACAAACATTATTTTTTTCAGTTAAACAAACATAAAGACTTAATGCGAGCACTGACGAATTAATTGATGAGAATGCGTCCTGATCAATTCAAATAATCGAACCCATTGATTCAAATAAATACTTCTTTGAAGGGCTAATCAGATTTTAACGAATCTAGAAGATACTTATGTAAGTCAAGGAAATCCTATCCTTGAATGCGTGGAATATTTATGTCAATGAAGAAAATACGGCCAAAGAATTAATTTCTTTTGATTAACAAACGATATGGCTGGTTCAAATAAAAATTACTACTTTGAAAGAATATTTTCGTGATGCCAAGAAATAGGATTCGAATAAATGCATTTACTTTATTCCAAACATTTTTTTTCAGTGTGTATATGTATGTTTATAAATTCATTCCATAGAATTAGTACGCTATTGAAATAATAAAATTTATAATACATTCAATATACACATGTATATTAAATTTCATTTACACGTGTATAAAGTCATTTGCATATATTGTATACGTAGTCAGCAACTATTTTTGCTAACAGTAAAGCTAAACAGACAAGGTTTTGGAAGAAAAGTTGAAATTTAACAAAAAAATTTGCGTTCAACCAAGAATGAGAAATTTTCTGCTATAGAAGATGAACTTTCAATCGAAATGGACGAATTTTCATTAAAATAGTTAAATTTTCGTCCAAAAATGATTAATTTAAAAACATAGTTAAACTTTCAAGCAAATAATTCAATTTTCCACCCAAAAAAAGGAATTGCCAACAAAATACATTAATTTCTTACCGAATAGTTGAATTTTCCATTTATAAAGGAATTAAATGTTCAGATGGATTTGAATTTTCAACAATAAAGGTAATTTACAACCAAATAGTTTAAACTTAAATAAAATTATAAATCTTCAACCAAAACAGAAAAGTCATTCAACTCTCAACCAAGTAGTAGAATTTTATTTATCAGAAAAAAATGAATTCTCAAAAAAAATCTCATAGTTGATATTTCAACTCAGACTTATTTTGACTTTGATAGAAAAAATTTCAATTCAACCAAAAATACTAATTTTCAACTAGAGTTGCATTTCTCACCGAAGCGGATGTATTTTCAACCACGACGATGCATTTTCTACGAAAAACCACCAATTTTTAACAAAATAAATGAATTTTCAACCAAATACTAGATTTTTCTACTGACAAAGACCAATTTTTGATTTAAAATATTAATTTTGAACCAAAAATCTAAGAGTTAAGTTCATAGATACAAAATTTAATTCTAAAACAAAACCAAAAACTAATTTTCAATCAAATTTTTAAATTTTTAACTAAATCAAATTTACATTAATTTCACATTAAATTAATTTGAACAAGTAATTCACTGAGTTTATGAAAACAAAAGTTGCAAAGCTGATATGCGAATTCCGTCCTGGAGCAATTTAAAACATTTCAAACCATCTCCGCGTCTACTGACGACATTTGGAGAACAACAGTAAATTTCTAAACACTCAATAAAATAATAAAAAAATACCATAAACAAGTAAAGAGACCCACCTCTATTAGACAATCCTGAGCAGCTTCAATCCGTCCTTCTCAACAGTTTACAATTCAGAAAAAGATAATAAACCACTCTGTGGCGACACCTCGAAAACACAATACTCAAAAACGAACTATCTCACACGAGGCTCGAACGATAAAAGACAAGGAGTCCGCTTCACTCGACGGCACGGAGGCCGCCCAATTTCTCCCCTCTTGCGCGGGATGACGAGATGCGTCTTCTGAGCTAGCGCAGTGTCATGGCGGATGGAGGGAGATTTCGGGACCTTTATGCCCAAAAGATGGTGATAGTGGTGCTGCGACGAATCCTCGGCAGTGAGATTTGAATCGCCCAAGGTACAGGATTTGGAATGCGGGAGTCACATCCACATTCCACACCCGGTGTACAACCCACGGTTGCGCCTGTGCCTGTGCGACTTCAACCCGCCTTGCGCCTTCGTGGTCCATAACGCTTTTCCTTGATGGTGATTCGTGCTTCAAGTTAACTCACTCCTTCCTCTAACACTCTCTCGTCCTCAAAACTCGGTGAATGACGTAAACAAAAAGAAAACCAAAAGAATTAATAAGAGTGACTCTTACTTTTTCTCCTTATAAAAAGCCCATTTAAGTGAGTACAACAAAAAGAAAAGAAATGGTAAAACATTTCAAAGGATAAACAAAAATAAATAAATAAAATATTTTAAAAAATCGAATCTGTGGGCCCTCGATCGAGCCTCGTTTTCTCGCGGAGATTAATGTAAATAAAATGTTGCAGGTGAAACCTGCAACATTACACTGCGAAGCAAATTTTGGCTGCAAATAAAAACTTCACCCATTTTGTCTTACTTTTGAGAATCGGCGTTTTCCTGTGTTATTTAGCCTATCCTCACAAATGAAAATTCAAAAAGAGAATTTGCAAAATTTTTGAAATCACTTTCTTTAAGATTTTGTCGCCCGCAAACAATATTATTATTTTCCTTTCCTTCAAAACATCGTGCTGTCGTAAATATGCATACTTAGATTTTCTTGGAATTGTAATCTTTCGATTTATATAAATTGCTAAATAAAGTTCGCGACTCCACCCTGTGGACATATTCTTCAAACCGCAGTAGAAGTAGTGACCTCAGTAGCACCAAACGCCGCGTAAATGAGTGTCCTTCGAGTTCGCTAGCGCGACCGCCTGTATACAGAGTAGTGTCCGGACAAAACCGACAAAACAAAAAGGAAGAATTGAACGCTTAGGTTATTTTATGCCCTCCCACGTAAATATAAGCGTGTACTACAATTTCGAGTTCCAGTGCGATCGAAGCAGTATGAGTTCTGACCGCCATTCTTTTGAAGGCCAAGGTAATTCGAATGAATTTAAACAAGTACGATTAACTTTCTCTCTCCCGAATCGAGGGTTGTGATCCCGATCTACCGCATGGACAGTTGGCTTCCCTTTGCAAGGTGAAAGTTGGCTGTTAACGCTGGTGTTTCGTCTTATCCCTCCTCGTGAGCTAGAGCAATTACAAGCGAGGTCCTGGGGGAGCTCGCTGGGTGCTGGCGATCACAAACCTGACCGGAGACTGGAAGTTGGGCGTGACTGAGAACTGCTGGCCGAAGTCACGGCCGGAAGTGTATGGTCGCACGGGCTTCCGATAACCCTGTGAGCTAGGAGTGGTTCGGTCCGGTAGTCAGGGGCCGAACGGTTCATACTCGGGATTCCCTTCTTTCTTTCCGGCGGATGCCAAGGAAGCATCTGAACGCTCGACAGCGAGCCAAACAAAAGGAGCAGCGAATTCAAGAGGAAGAGCACGAACTCGCTCTACTGGAGGATGCCTGGAAGGCCGTCGAAGAAGCCGTACTGGAGCTTTTACCAAACGGAAAACAATTTACAATAATTGTAGCTTGCCTCTGCATTGCGAGTGCTTGGTAAAAATTTAAAAATTATATGCACGGCTATTAGTAATACTTAAAAATAAGAACAATTTATCCTTATAACTTTTTTCGATAAAAGAAAATATCAGAGTTATAGCATTTACAAAATTCAAGAAAAAACAAATGAAAATGAAAAATTTAGGCTAAACAATGCACGATATGAAAAAAAGTCAAAAATAATAAAACATTTCTTCTTGAATACCCCACAATATTGTCATGAGAACTTTATGAATTTTCTTTAAAAACCGAAAATCTATTTTGCGGTTAAACTATGCAAGGAACAAAAAAAAACACCAATCCCCACCAATTGTGCATTCTCAAAAGGTCTACAAATGTGTTACTAATTACTTTCTGACAGGACGCATTGTTTTTGTTTTACTCGTAAAAAACAGTATTCAAAATGGTAAAATTGAATTTTCAGACAAACGACACAAGCTACGAAAAAAATTAATTGACAAAATTTATACAACCAAAAAAGAGCTACAAAATGGTTATTATTCATTTTCGATAGGATGCGGCGTTTTTGTTTTAATCGTCAAAAATAGCATTATCAATAAAAAATTAAATTTTTTGAAAAATGAATATATATATATATATATAGAGTTCGCTATGGAGGTTTTAATGCTTAAAATTCGACTGATTAATGCTCATTATAGCTCATTATTTTCAACTGAAAAATTAATTTTTCAACCAAAAATATTTCTTTTCTACCAAAATAGAGGAATTTTAACCAAAATATTCAAATCGCAAAAAAACGGATTAATTTTCAACAAAAAAGATCAAATTTCTTACAAAAACATTATTTTTTCAATCAAAGACAAATTTGTAACACAAGATTTGAATTTTTAACTTGATAAGATTTTTCAGTAAGAAGAGAAAAAAAATTTTTCAGGTTATCGTTGAATTTTCAACCAAAAGGCGAATTTGAAAACAAATTGTCCAATTTTAAACTCAAAAACAAGATAAATTTCTACCAATGAAGACAAATATACCACAAAATATGTAAACTTTCAAGTCAATTGTTGAATTTTCAAGGAAGTAGTTAAATCTTCAGTTAAAAAAATTCATTTTCACCAACAAAAAAACGAGTTATCAACAAACTTGTTCAGTTTTCAACGAAGGAGTTCAATTTTTAAGCAAGCAACGAATGTTTTGATTTCAAATAAAAAAACAGTTGCATTTCTAACGAACAAAAAGTTTTCCCCAGAAAATAATGCATTTTTAACAAAATACATGTACTTGAAAGTCAATTGTTGAATTTTTAACCAAGTATTTGAATTTTCAGTTAAAAAAATGTATTCTCAATAAGAAAAAAAAGAATTTTCAACAAATTTGTTCAATTTTCTACGAAGAGGTTAAATTTTTAATGAAATAAAAAAGTATTTGATTTCAAATGAAAAAACTGTTTGCATTTTTAATAAAAAAATCATTTTTTGCTAAAATAGACGAATTTAAAAGAAAAATACGTAAATTTCCACCCGAATAGTTAAATTTTCAATCAAAACGAGTAATTTTCTATTAAAAAAGATAAATTTTCAACAAATTACATGCATTTTTAACGGAATATGTAAATCAAAATAAGAATCTTTTGAATTTTCTGTTAAAATCATTAACTTTCAATACAAGAAAAAACGATTTTTTAACCAAATAGAAATACTTTTAATCAAATTAATGAATTTTTGACTAAAATTATGAATCTTCAACCAAAAAAAAGTGAATTTTTAACAAAGTAGTTCAACAGTCAAATATCTAGTTGATTTTTGTACGCAAATGTGAAATTTTCAATCAAAACAAAATACTTCCCATAATTCATTTTCCCACATTTCCTTTTGCTCACTTAGTATATTTCTCCTTCCCTAATTTCCCCTCACCAACTTTAATTTCCTTCCCCTTATTCTACTCACTCCTTACAATTCCCCTTACCTCACTCCCTCTCACTTTTTATAATTCCCTTATCCTTGTTTTCTCGAATTTCTCTCTGCGAACTTCTCCTATTTTCCCTCACTTTCTTTTTTTTTCTTTTTTTCCTCCTCACTTCCCTGATTTTCTTTTTTTTTCACCCCTTTCATCCACTACTTCCCCTTCCTTCATTTCTCTTCTCTCCCTTTACTTCTCCTCTCCTCGTTTACCCACTCTTCACCTACTTCCCCTGACCACACTCACGCCGCCCCCCTCTAATTCTCCTTTCTTCATTTTCCCTCACTTCCCCTACTTCCATTTCCATTAGCTCCCACCACTTTTGAATCTTCGCCTCTTCTCACATGATTAAACTCTTATGAGATATATTTACAATATTAGTACAAAATAAAAAAATGAAAAAAAACGTTATGAGTAACGTTTCAATAAAAATATTGGTACAGTAAAAACTGATTCGATAAAGAAATGGTGACCCAAAATTCAAATA